>PVJA010001418.1:42482-58100 GCA_004027025.1 Myocastor coypus | reverse complement strand
CAGGGTTCAAACTCACGACCTAGCACTTGCCAGGCAGGCACTTATGCCACAGAGCTATCTCCCCAGCCCCCATCATCAACCAGCTGTTCACCTGCTTACAAGATCTGAGAAGTAACAGAAGAAAGCTCCTATGTGAACTGCCAAGTGAGGCCCTGAACACCCTGCACGCCCTTCCCCAAAACGCACACACACACAAAGAAAATGTAAACAAAAGCATCTTTACGTCAATGGTCACACCCAGGGCAGTTTTCCCACAAGAGCAGCCTGTCCGCTACATGAGGATAGCGCACACTGACAGCGCATGTCTCGGGCCTTCCTTCTTTAGCGGATCGTCCCTGGCGTACTGCTGTCTTGCCGCTTCCGTAGGAAGCTCCTTCGATGTCTCACCTGTCTGCCCACTGCTCTGCCCCAGAATTCTTTTGTGGAGTTCTCGGGCGCATACACATTGTTTGTCCTCTGCTGTGACTGGCCACTCACATTTCCTGCCCCAGTCCTCTAAGAAAATTTCTGTGTGATTTTCTTTCTTTCTTTCTTTCTTTCTTTCTTTCTTTCTTTCTTTCTTTCTTCTTCTTCTTCTTCTTCTTCTTCTTCTTCTTCTTCTTCTTCTTCTTCTTCTTCTTCTTCTTCTTCTTCTTCTTCTTTCTTCTTTTCTGTATTTTAGGGCAGGGTCTACAGGGACTACAGGGTCTCACTACACAGACTGGACTTGTAGTGATTCTCCTCTCTTCGGCCTCACAAGGGCTGGGAGTACAGGCGTGTGCTACTACGCCCAGCCTCCAACCTCATCTAAGTACGCCCCAAGGCTGGGGATCGAACCACCGACCTCTGTGTCTGCCTAAGCAGGCACTGTGTGGTATTTTGTGCCACTTATTTTCTTTGTAAACCATGAAACTATTTATTCCTGACATGCTTAGGATCGAGCAAAACACAGCCATTGCTGGGGGCTCTGTGTCTCCTGTACCATCATAGCTGCTCCGTATCTCCTCAGGGGCATCTATCTGCCTTCTGTTTTGTTGTGAAATGTGCCTACTGCTGGCTTCCTTAGTGTTGAGGATTCACTGTCTGCATTTTCTATTAGTTTGTTTTGAGACATTACGTAGTCCAGGCCGGCCTTGAACTCACTGTGTAGCATAGGCTGACCTGCCTGCCTCAGCCTCCTGAGTGCTGGAATCACAGGTGTGTGCCACCATACCCAGCCCCACCATCAATCCTGTCCTCCTGATGCGATGCTGACAGTATCAATACTGTTTTGTTTCTTGTTGCCATACTTTACTATGCGTTTCTCTATTGTAAACTGACAACATTTTTTGTTTGTTTTTTTTTTAGGAATTTCCACTTTGTTATTGTAAACGATGCCTGTGCTGACCCACACACTGGCCCCATCGCGTGCAGAGGCAGGAGCTTGTCCACAGTCCATGTGATACCAGAGGCAACTGTCACTTGGCACATCTGGTTTACTTTTTCACATAGGTGCCATAAGTCGGTCCACAAAGTCATATGGCTGATGACTGCAGAAAGAACGAACCGGTGGCTGAGCTCCAAAATAAATGTCTAACTTCAAGGGGTAACATGCCCTCACATCTTCCAGAATATATATTGCCACTCCATGATTGCAAGGCGTACTGGCCGACACTGCCACAAGCTTCCACAGCCGCAAAATGAAGCAACTTGTCTGTCCAGAGCCTCATATAATAGAGGCCCGTGGACTGCCTGACAGTCCCAGCAAGGCTACCAACAGGTGAGTGAATAGTAGCCCAACTGTCAGCTTTTGGCAGGCAGGAGGGGTTGGCAGTTCTTTTTTGTGCGTTTGGCCAAAGCAAAGCACAAGCAATTCTGAAGCAAACCAAATCTCGTGAGCGTCACTGCTGTTTTACAAGTCTCACAGCTGTTCCCTCTCCATAAAGCCCTTAGACTCTGATGGTTATAATGATGACGTCCTGCTACGAAGTCCTTAGTGCAGATACTGATGTGTTGTGGGAAACAGGAGCTTGCGTGTGACCCCTGAGGCCCAGAGAATGTCCTCTTGTATCCCACCATCAGTGTGTTTCAAACACCTCACGGTATCTCCTCCGCAGCAAACAGTTTCCAATACCGAATCGCCGGGGTGGCTCTCCATCCACTACGTTTCACCCAGACAGGGACCCAGGAACATTTTCTGGTACAGGGTCTCACTGGCACAGGACTCGTGGCGATCCTCCTGTCTCGGCCTCCCCAGCACTGGGATTGTAGGCGGGGGCCAGCACAGCCAGTTTCAGTGGGTAGTTCTGCGTGGGGCCGGCTTGGCATGCAGTAGCAGGGATCAAGCCTGGGTCCCGGTGCTCCCCCCAAATGCCTTGCATTCCCACTTCCTTGCCCCTCGGAATCCAGGTCTTCGCTTGCCCGGCCCCCTTGCCATCTGCTCACTTTGTAGGCTCATACGGTGCACTCACCTCCGACCTCCTCCCACAGCTGTAAGAGCCGGTTTCCGGGTGAGATTGTACTGATTTGGGCTAATGCTACAGTCAGAACAATCAAAGGAAAATGCCGAACAAAAACTTATGTTTGGCCAGAAATGCAGCACAGTGCACGAGGGGGCAAAGTTCACCCGCTCACAGGCCACCACTTGGACACACGTGTACATGCCTTGTGGGATCAGGGGGAGCACACAGACTATATCCTGTGTCCCCAAGCGCAGCACAGCTGAGGGAAAAGTGTGCTACGGGTGCCTGCTGTCCAGCATGAGGGTCTGGGCCTGCAACAGAGCAGGTTGTTGGACCACAGCACTGTCACTTGGGCGGGCGCAAGGGGTCCCCGCTGAACACTGACCTGTGCCCACTTAGTGGAAGCACGCAGGCGTGGAAGCAGGACCTGCAGTCCAGTTGGTGGACTCGATGTCCTGCCCTGTCCCCGCGGTATTGGGACAAACCTGTCTCCACAGATGCTCGGGCCAGGGCCGTGTAGGCCTCAGGGCCCCGCCTGCCCAGCAGGCTCATTTATTTGGTCCTTTGCCCCTGAGTTACATCTGTGTCTGCTTTTATTTTTAATTTCGAGTAAGGGTCTCCCTAAATGGCCTTGAACATTGCGATCCTCCTGCCTCAGCCTCTCAGATGCTGGAATTACAGGCGCTGCCTCGCCCAGCCCAGACACAGGGTTTTTTTTGTTGTTGTTGTTAGAATTTTTTTTTTTTTTTCTTGTTTCAGAACTTTATTTATTTATTTATTTATTTTTATGGCCAGCTCAGCCTGCCCTGAGGGCAGGGCTGGTGCAACATGTGGTGCTGGGGATTGAACCTTGGTCCCTGCAGCCACCTAAGCTTTCCTAAGCAGGTGCTTTAGACCACTGAGCCATCCTGCCAGGCCCCATGTTTTTTTTTTTTTTTAGAATTTTTATTTATTTATTTTTTTGTTTCAGAACTTTTGTTTGTTTATTTCAGACACTGGTTTTTAACAGGCACACAGGCCTGAGGGTGCTGGTTCTGTTGGGTCGTACTTTGTAAAGCACTGGGTCACCAGGCCAGACATCCTGTCCTTTCACACCTCGAGGTCTCTGTCCTGGTCTTGGTTTTCTCTGCAGGCAGGCTGGAAGCTTCTTGTCTACTGCTCCCTGAGGGCCTCCTTAGGCAAAGGAAGGATCTGGGGTCTCCTCTGTTCATTATAATCTAGGACTCTCCTTCCCCACAACCGCACTACCTGTGTGTGCACACGCCCAAATCGTGTGAGAGGCAGGAACGTGCCCTTGGTGCAAGGCTTTCTCAAGACCCTCATGGTCCCCATTTCCCTCACGCAGGCACGGGTAGCTGCAGGAAGGGGTCTTCATCTGGGACTGGCCCTATCGGCGCTGTGCGCCCAGATGTTGGGAGCTGGAAACAGCCCCTGGGTTCCGGTCGCTTCCGGCCACCCTGCCTGGCTATTGTGCCAGTGGCAGGCAGCTGGAGACTTCCGAGTGGGCGGGCACCACTGACCTCGCAGGACCCTAACTTCCTGCCCGCAGGACACAGGCAGGTGCTGCCCCTGCTGACTGCTGTGGGTCTTGCAGTCACTGTTAAACTGGCCCTACTTCTTTGGTTTTGACTCAGCATCTGGTGCAGAGACCAGGCTGGCCCCCAGCTGTGCTCCTCCTGCCTCAGCCTCTGAGCACAGGCTGCTCCATAACGCCCCCAAGCCCCACTCACAGCCGACGCATCAGGAGCTAATAAAACAGAAATTTCTCTTCCTTTCTTGGAAGAAGGTATCAGGAAACCCACGGCCAGGTGTGTTGTCAGTGAGCCGTCCAGGGCAGCTACCAGTCATTTCCTCATAGCAGGTTGGGGCAGGGGGAGGGAGCCCCAGACCCAAGGTCACCGCTGCAGGTGCCCAGTGAAACGAGCGCTGAGTGCCATCTGCTGAAACACATCATGTGTTATTCCGTGGCTGCTGAACCCGGGCTTAACCGTCCCTTTTCATTACAAGTCCCCTCCATGGGTCGAAGAAATTACCGTTCATTATCTTGTCTAATTTGCATGCCTGCTAATTATCTACCTCCATACAAAACACCAGAACCCAAGCGTTTTGCAGTAAACAATGATTTAAGTCTGGAATAAACAGCTGTCCCGACTCTCATCAGTGCACTTCTCTGCCTTGCGTCCACGCCCAAGCTGGAGAGGGAAATCCACTTAGGACACCAGAGCTAGGGGCCTTGGGGCTTGGGGGGCTCTTTGACCCTCTACAGCTTTGAGGCAGGAAAGAGGCGTGTAGACAGGGACGAAAACCACGCAATAAAAACAGTTTTTTTGTCTGGGAATTGGAAATTTAAAGTGGTCTGTTGCCTAGGTATTCTTCCTACCCGTAGCTTCTCTCTTTTCAGGCTCTTTGGTCCGGAAAATTCTAGAACTTGAAGGTGAGGGTGTGTGAGGTGTTAAAGGAGTCACAGGTCAGCAGAGGCAGACCAGAGAAGGAAAAAGCCCCGCTGTGCTCCCCATGCTGGGCCTGGGTCTCGGAACGTCAGTGTTTTCCATCTGCGGCCCAGCGGCCTGCTCAGCAGCAGCTGGAAGTGACGTCCCTGTCACCCAGCCACTCAGGCTCACGACAGCATCTGGCGTCCTGTCCTCGTGTCTCTGGCCCTCCTTGCTGCTTGGCCATTTCTTATTGGTCTGCCTTTCTCCTTCCATTCTGAACTGTAGCTCTTCCAGATGGGACGCTCCCTGCTTTAGGGCGGGGTCACGTGTGGAGAGCTCTGCCTAAACCGGAAGTGCCTTTAGCAACACAGGTGTCGCGGTTACTTTTCTCTCCTTGCTGAGGCAGGATACACACTGCCCAGGTCAAGGAAGGGAGCACCTGCCTAGCTCCCAGCTTGTGCAGGTTTCAGTTTGGGATTAGTTGGCCCCCCGGCAGGGTGGCGCAGCACAGGGACAACAGCTATGGCAGGCAAAACTCCTCTTCCCTCATGCAGGACGCAGGCTACTCCCCACATACCGTCTCCCAGTCGTCCTCTTGCCCAGGCTCAGGATGCTTACGGGAAAGAGCACCGGCTAAACTCCTCATGTTGACACAACGTAGCAACCCTGACAACAGGGCACTGCTGGAGTGGGTCTTGTCCTTGGGACCCAGGGGCAAAGTGGGGGCAGCCTTTGCTGCCTCTGTCCAGCACCCAAAGAGAGAGAGAGAGCGAGAGAGCGAGCGAGAGAGAGAGAGAGAGAGAGAGAGAGAGCGAGCGAGAGAGAGATTGGAGCTGCACAGTGCTAGCCAGGAAAGAATCGGCTCGCAGTTCAACATACTACTTCCACTGCATGCACCCCACTTCTGCTCTACCGGTCAGTCACCTCTGTAAGTTAGAGACCTGTTGCGGGCATCAGTCTAATGCTAAGCGGGCCTGTTCCCAGGGTGCTTGTAACCAGCCTCACCGCCTGGGTGGCTTACACTAAGGCAGTGTGTATCCTCACAGTTCTGTGGGACAGATGCCAACCTCGAGGTGACAGCAGGATTAGTCCCCACCAGAGGCTCCATGGGAGAATCTGTTCCCGGCCTCTCCTAGCTTCGGGGGCCTGCCAGCGACCCTGGCCTCTGTTGGCCGGCAGGTGTCCCCTTCCCAGCTCTGCCACTGCGCTCACATGGACTTCTTTCCTGTGTCTTCCCTGTGTGTCTTGCCAGGACACCTGTGACGGGCTCAGCACCCACCCTGGTCCAGCGTGACTCACCCAGTACAAACACACCTTGCCAGCATCACAGAGAAGGGCCCATTCCAGGCTCCAGTGGTTCAGACCTGAGCCTCTCTGCATGGCAGGACTTAGCTCCACTTCGTAACGTAGGTGTCTGGCAGCTAAAAGCAGTGAATAGATTTTAGCTTCCTTTTAAAGAAATCATTGTTCGGTCTCTGCTTTTCACCAACTCATTTGCAACGTTGACCTTAGAGGAAGGTCTACTAAATACGTCACATCACCCTGCCCATCCCTATCCCCATCCCCATCCCCATCCCCTGCTGGGAGGCTGGCATGTCCTTCTTGTCTCTTGTTTATCCCTAACTCCTAACTCTCCTGAAAACTGACCTGACTCCCAGACTAAAATGTACCCAAGGCACCCACCACCTCCAGCACCTCATTCCTACAGGAGCTGCTCTCCTCCGTGTCCTCTTAGAAGCCCCCCACCTGTGTCCACAGAGTTCCCCTGTCCTGCTAAGACTGTCCTGCTAAGAGGTGCTATGCAGATCAGAATCGCATCCAGCCCCTGCGTCCTCCCCACCCCCCATACTACTTCCTCGGACCTTCCCCGGGGGCCTCTTGCTAGTGCAGATTGGGTGCTGAGCACGTCCGAACTTGTGATCTGTCTGGCCCCTCTTTCTCAAGCTTGTAGGCTGCTGCAAACGCATATCCAGATAAAATTTTAAGTATGTGACTTTGGGGCTGGCAGGTCATGGGACAGTCCCGGGAAGATGAGGATGGAGTTGACCAGGCATCCCCTGGGAAGACCTTAGACGGATCAGGGAGCAGGCAGCCTCTGTGAGGTATCGGGGTGACTAAGGGCGTAAGAAACTAAAACATCTTCTTATGCCTCCTCAGTGTGATGCAGGTCGGCTGCGAGAGCCTTCGCCCAGGGAGCTTGACATTGCGCCGGGAGGGAACTCTGAAAACTCTGAAGCGTGCTAAGGAGCAGTTCATGAATCCCAAATAGGAAGCCACAGAACGACCTGCTCAGCCACATGGGCTCTCCTCTGTGCTGGGTGGCTGCGGGGAGGAAGTGGCCTTAGACTTGCACCGCCCTCCTCGGTGGCCCTGGTGTCCCAGCCTGTGGGGAATGTTTGCGCTGCCCGAGGATTCACAGCCCAGACTGCACAGAAACTTCTCCCTTGTGCTCTTTCCCTGTGCTGGATGTCCCGAGACCTTTTCCGTCCTGCTATGAGTCAGTTTAAGCAGATCTGAGCCCATCCGTGGGAGGCACGTGCACGCGCACAGCTCAGTGCTGAGCCTCACGGCTCCCGCCCGGCTCCGAAGAGCTCAGGGGTGCTGGCGGCTGAGCCTCTCTGTGCGCCCTGCTGGGTCTGCTCATGGCCAGCAGCCCTCTCAGTGGCAGGTGAGCCCCAGAGGCTGCGTAAGCAACCGGCTTCCTGTTGATAAGAAAATACCGACCTGGGGCTGGAGAGATAGTTCTGTGGCACAAGTGCCTGCTTGGCAACTGCAAGGTCATGAGTTCGAACCCCAGTCCCGCCAAAAAAAAAAAAAAAGAAAAGAAAATACCGACCTACATCACTTAAGGCAGACAGGTTTCCTTCGGCTTGTGGTTCAGAGGGTTCAGTCTATGGTTAGAGGAATCCCTGCAGAAGCATCGTGGAGAAGGGCTTGGTAGAGGAAAACACGCCCTTCTAGTGCATGGCCCCTGACCTACTTCCTTCAGCAAGGCATAATCAGCTGCAAACGCATTGATGGATTAACTCATTGATGACATGTGCATCTCCATGGCCTGATAAAATTTCCAAAGCCCCACCCATGAACACATAAGACTTCTGGGGTACGTTTCTTTTGATCCAGAATACAGCATTATGACTTCTTTTGTACCACAGCATTTCTGATTCCAGTGCTGATAATATCTGGGTTGCTTTTTTCCTGTTCAGTTCAGTTTCCTACTTATCAGTTAATTATTACCACTGGGCTCAGGCTGCATTGGCAGGGCCCTCTCCAGATGTCCAGTCATCTTTTCAGATGGGCTGTGTAGGACGCAAGGACAGATGGGTCATGTTCTCTGTTTGGAAGGAGCTGGAACTCAGAACTGCACAACAGTCTGAAGCCCACGCAGAAGGGTCTGCAGTGTCGGGCCCTGTGCTCCAAGAAACACAGTTTTATTGCTGATGCTAGAGCCCTATTATCATTCTCAATGTGGTGTGTTCCCAGAGAGCAAGAGTCATTAAAATTAAAAGGCAGATAACAAACCAGGGGGCAATGTCTGTGATAACCACCAGAGACAATGACACAGTATTTTAGCGCTGAGTTCATTAACGCCAAGATGAACCATGGAAACTTCCAGGAGAGAGCTTGCTGATGGTCACTCACAGAAAGAGAAACAGAAGGGATGAAGGAGAAAAGAAGTAGGCCACTGCTGCGCTCAGGGTTGCCGCGGCAAGTTCTGCAGAGGACGCATAAGCTGCAGGATGATTCCTCAGCAGGTGTTCAGAGAGTTTAGCACAAGGAATGTAGGAAATCTGTTCACACACTGAAGATCAAGGACTCCAGCTGAGGGCCTGGGTCCCACAACACTGTCCTGCCTGCGTTTAGCTGAAGACCTGGAGTGCCCATAACAGTGGCCCTCTATGAGTCCAGCTGGAGACCTAGAGCCCACGACATACCTCATGCAGGGCTGTTTCATGAATCTGTGCTGGGAAGGCCCCAAGGTTAGTGCTGGAAGCTAGAAAGTCTGCACCAGTGGGATGAGGGATCGGTGTCAGCAGGCGGAGGGATCTGTACTGGGGCCAAGAAGCGACCTCAAGTAAGAATCAGAGCTTCCCCCGAAAGTACCACAGCTAGGCTCAGTGCCAGCGAGCTCCTGAGCACCTCCAGTGCTGAGAACAGCCGTGTCCACATCAGGGAAGCCAGCGTGCAAGCTCCTCCGGGGCAGCCAGCAGCTACCTCGCAGCACCTCCTTCCCCTCCAGTTCTCCTTCATGCTGCCGGCCGCAGTCCACGGGTGGGCCTCCCACGCCAGCACCGTGCTGACTCAGGTCAGCGGGGTGTTACGAGCTGACCACCCGTTGTAAGCCCACCACAGTCCCGATGCGCCTATAATCTGAAAACTGGAAGTCCAGACAGTAGCGAGGCTGTCTTCACACTTACCTTATGTTTTATTTTGTCTGAATGCTGCCTGGAGCCCAAGGAAGGAGGCTCTTGCACCCCGCCAGTCGACTCCCATGGTAAAGAACAATGATCGCAAAGCATGCATGCCCCTAAATACTAACTTTAACCAGGTTTAATGGTATTTTTAATAACGCAATTGGAAATAACCTGCATGTCCAGGGTGAGAGGAACGGCTGAGTGAATGATAGCTACGGCAGGGGGAAGCCTGTGGATCCCACGCCCCTGTGAGCACCGGGATCTCTAGACCGAACCTCTCGTGGCCTGTGACCATGCCACGCGGCGGTGACTTGGCTCGCCCCTCTCCTGGGTTCTCTGTGGCAGGGATGCTTTCATGGGTCTTCACTACCAGCTCAGGGCCAAGCGCAATCAATGTCCAGCAGAGGATTATTAAATGAAGAGGAGCGAAGTGTACATAGAGTGACCGGTACTCCTCAAAATCATATTGATAGTGTGTCAATATAGTTAGATTCTTGTATAATAAAGACAAGTAGAAAAATGGCGGAATGCACTTATTCCTACATGCATAGTAATGCAAAAGCTCGCATCTATAAGTGCTTTCGGTGTTAACTGTGGCATATATGCAAGGACATGTAGGTGGTATATTTAGAGTCTTCCGATTGTTCTACAGAGTCTCTGGGATTCTGCCCATGCTTTCATTTTAAGGCAGATGACAATTTAATCCCTGTACTGATTAATCTTTCATCACTGAAGAACTCAATCCAGATGGTACCAATCAGAGGTATTGCTGAGGACGGCTGTGGTACCTTGTGCTTGGTAGGATTATAAGAGATAACTTTTCCATTATTATTATTATTATTATTATTATTATTACCATTATTATTACTACTACTACTACTACTATTGTTATTATTATTAATGTATGTAGTGCAGGGTCTACAGGGTCTCACTACACAGATCAGACTCGTAGTGATCCTGTTTTCAG
Organism: Myocastor coypus; assembly: GCA_004027025.1. Lineage (NCBI taxonomy): Eukaryota > Metazoa > Chordata > Mammalia > Rodentia > Myocastoridae > Myocastor > Myocastor coypus. The sequence continues at coordinate 47,866 of PVJA010001418.1, read as the reverse complement.
TCTCCCAAGTGCTGGGAGCATAGGTACGCATCACTACACCCATTTTCAATCGAGTCTGGCATGCCACACCGGAGGTTGAACTCCAGTTCCTGCATCTACCTAAGCAGGAGCTTTAATCTGCTGAGCTATCTGGCCAGCCCTTATTATTTTTTCCTTCACAATGAAAAAATAATCATAAATACTTTGAAAGAAGAAGATTGCTAACAAAGAGATGGATATGTGCTTCCCCCTATTTACCCTTCATGGTAAAATAAACGTCTGACCTCGAACGCACGCAGGCTCCTGTGCTGCCCAAGCCAGGGAAGAGGGAACCCCCCCGTGAGCCAGAGCTGGGGCACTGTGCCAGCGGGTCATCATGCACGCAGGGCATGAGCAGGGTGGTGGCCACAGAGCCAAGCAACTGCCCAGCAATCGGGACATCTCGAACACACCCAAGCCCAGCAGTCCCTTTCCTTCAGGTTCCACATCTACATAGTTGAACAATCTCACACTGAAAGTATTTTTTTAAAAAATCTATGCACAGACTTTTTATTATCATTCCTGAAACAATACAGTGCAGTAGCTATTTCCATAGCATCTGTCGGTGTTGGGGATTATAGGAGATCTGTAGGGAGGCTAAAGCCCATGGGGAGATAGGTCTAGGTTATGTGCAGATGCTGCATTGCTTTGTGTAAGGGACTCGAGCCTCACACACCTCGACATCTGTGGGGGTACTGGAACCAGTCCCCAAGGATGCCAAGGGACAACTGTATTCGTTGTGGTTTGCTGCTGCTTTTGTTTTCATAAGACATGGCATCTTTCACTACCCAAGGCCTTTAAAGGTGACAGAGGGATGGTAAAACAGGGGAACCTTCTTCCCAAAGAGGAGCCCACAGAACGGCGGGGAGGGTGGTCAGAAGGTGCTATTCTCAAATCGCAAACCCAGATGTGCAGAGGGCAGAGGGCCGCTGAAGAGACATTTCCGGTCCAGTGTTTCAGGTATGTGGGGCGCCGACCCCTGGATGCTCCTCTGATGCTGGCCACTGGGGAGCTGGGAGTTGCTGCTGGAGGTCTGTCGTGCTAGGGAGGGGTGACTTTGTGTCACCAAGACACAGCTGCAGACTGCAGAGTGGCCAAGCGCTTATTGAACACGACACAAGGAGTCCTGGCGGCGTCTCCCTCTCAGTTCCCATTCCTTTCAAGCTGATGCCAATGAAATTAGACACTCTGACAGGCTAATGGCTTCCGGCCCCATGCTGGTGGCAGCGGAGATGTTTATTTTGCTAGCTGGGGCATTGATCCCACAGCCAGGGGTCAATTACAGAGAGGACCAAGTGAATTATGACTAATTTAAAATATTTTCCAAAAACATAGTGGATCTCACAGTACTGTGTGAAGCAGACACAGAGCCTTCTTGCGGGCTGCGAATTCTCAGGAAGGGAGCAACATAAATGCTGCTCACGTCAGGCAAACAAAGACAAGAACGGAGTGCTGGGACAGGTCACATGCTCTAGTCAGGCCCTGGGGTCAGGACAGCAGGAAGGCACAGCTATTCCTTCATCGACTTCCAGTACTGATGTGCAGAAAAGAACCAGCGCTGGTCCAGAGAGATGGAGCAGCAGTCTAAAGCGCCTGTGTAGGAAAGTTAGAGAGCTGCAGGCACCTTGGCTCCATCCCAGGCACCACATGCTGGGCTAGTCCCAACCACAGGGCAGGCTGAACCAGCCATGACACAAATAAATAAAAGAGGTTCAAAAAAAAAAAAAGAGCACTAAAGAAAGGACCAGTACAGGGGGCATTTCGCCAACACCTAGGTTTCTCCCAGTGAGATACTGAGGCAGGCGATAGCCAAGGAAAAAGCTGGAGAGAAAATGGCAGGGCCCAGAGTCTTTCAATATGCTTTCTGGGCTAGAGCTGCAGCCTCAGGTTACCATGGAAACATTTGGGAAAAACAGGAGGGTCCCCCTTGGAGCTGGCATTCTGGGCTAGATCCACCTTCAGAGTCAAACATTAGCCCAGACACAGCACGCTCAGATAAACACGAGGGGAGAGTGTAGCCGGCTCGCTTAGCTCACGCTCCTTAATCCCTGGGGATGTGCCAGGGGTCTTCTCCAAGTTTTGGTGGGAGCCGGGCGTGGTGGCACACGCCTGTAATCCCAGCACTCGGGAGGCTGAGGCAGGAGGATCGGTGCAAGTTCGAGACCAGCCTGGGCTACAAAAGTGAGCTCAAGGCCATCCTGAACTGCATAGTGAGACCCTGTCTCAGAAAGACCAAAAAAAAAAAAGATTTGGTGGGACCCAACCCTAATGGCCGTGTCGTGACTAAGCAGATCTGCCCCCTTGAGGCTCTGAGCTCCGTCACAGTTCCCCCAAGGACCCTAAAAGACCCAAAACTACAGCACCCAAAGGAGGGGCTGAGTAAAGCCACTCATACCTCAGAACAGACCCTCAGCCCGGCCCCAAAAAGCTTGCAGGGCTCATCCCCGAGCCCCTCAGGGCTGTAAGTGTGCAGGACTTGTCATCCACAGGCCGACTTCCACCCAAGGGAGCAGATCTTACGTTTGCTCTTCAAATAAGTCATTGGTTCTGCCGCTATTCTTGGGGGTCCCACTCATGTGTTTGTTTAGAACCCCAGGTACCTAGATAAGACCCCAACCTAGGAATAATACTTAAGCCAACACATTTGTCTTCTGTTAGGAGCTATAAATCATCCAGAGATGACCAGATTTGAATAATCTGATCTCTGCCACAGCTCATTGAAAATCACTGTGTGAGCCAGAGTTTCGTCCTCCTAAAATGGTGATTGGAAATCTCTCCCAAGGACCTCCAGCCCACACCATTTTTATAAAACCACAACAGGCTGACGCCCACTATCCCACCCTCCCAAGCTGTAGGAGGGAGTCACCCAGCTGGGTGGAAAGACACCCCTTTCCCCAGCACCCCGAAGCCCACAGAACCTGAGCACAGCATGTGGCCATGTCACAGAGCTCCCTGCTTGTTATCTGCTCCTTTGCTAACACACAATTCCAGCCAATGGGCTCGGCAGACTCAACCTAAGGTGCAAATACCTGTACACCAGTGGGCTCCTCGGACTGGATTTTCTTTCCTACTAGTATTTTAAATATATATATTTAAAATTAGTATGTGTTTATGATGTATACCAATGGTATTCATCTGAGAATTCACACACAGACCCATCGCCTCTTTTTTTTTTTTTTTTTTTAATTTATTATTTTTATTCTTGTTTCAGAACCTTTGCTTGTTCATTCACTCATTTTTACGGCCAGCTCAGCCCGCCCCGAGGGCAGGGCCGGCGCAGCATGCGGTGCCGGGGATCGAACCGCGGTCCCCGAAGCCGCCCAAGCTTCTCCAAGCAGGCGCTCTAGACCACTGAGCCATCCTGCCAGGCCCCCTTTTTTTTTTTTGGCTTTTTGAGACAGGGACTCACTATGCAGTTCAGGCTGGCCTTGAGCTCACTTTTTTAGCCCAGGCTGGTCTTGAACTCACACTGATCCTCTTGCCTCAGCATCTCGAGTACTGGGATTACAGGTGTGTGCCATCACGCCCGGCTCCCATCGCCTCTTAATCATTTTATTTCACCCTTTTCTTTTCAGTCTTCAGAACCCCCAGGTCAAAAAAAAAAAAAAAAAAAAAAAAAAAAAAAGAAAAAAAAAATCCCAGGTCTCTTTCTCAGCTCACAAAGTCCTCAGGAGGATTTTTTAAAGAAATTGTAAAATGTTTATACTTTCCTTCTGTTTCTGTAGGCAAGGCCAGAATAACTGCACAACTCATGAGCCGATGGTCAGGCCTTGTATTTAATCAACAAAGCTCTAGTGGCCAAGGCTAGAAGCTGGCCACACCCACCCTATGGAACCCAGTAAGGGCGAATGCTAGGCAAGGGCTGTGCCGTGTGTATTTACAGTGTGCAACCTTTTGGTCCACTTATACCTTATGAAACAATTCCCAGATCACACTAAAGAGCATAGCCACTTCTTCTCAGGGTTAAACTGGCGAAGCGAGGACATTTTCAAGGTTATCCTCTTAGTCAACTTTAAATATAAAGTGAATACTATTAACCACAGTATCCAGGTTGCGCATCGATCTCCAGAACTGACACATCCACAGAGCTGACACTCTGTGCCTTCTGGCTGGAAGCATCCATGTCCCTGTACCTCAGATCTCACTCTGCTTCTGTGAGTTTGAGTTTTGAGCACTGTGGCCATGGCTTTTCATTTAACCTTTAAAAGCCCCACCAGTTAGACAGACAGCAGCTGAAACGGACTCTCAGGGAACGATGTTTTCTTGCATCTTAGTTCCTGCTTCCTCTTCTCCTCTCCTTCCCTACCTAGCAGGATTTCAGCCTTGAACTATGGAGGAAGAGCATCATGGGAGATAGGGCATCATGGGAGGAAGAGCATCATGGGAGGAAAATTGTGAACAAGGAAGATAAGAGGGGATAGAATTCATGCTAGGTCTAAGTTCTTCAGACATGGACAGGCTTCAAGCCTGGAGCAGAGGCTGGTGGTGCTGGAGCCAGATGTGAGGAAGGCCCGCTGGGCTGATGGGGCAGGGGAGGACTGAAGAGAATGAGAAGGGGTGGGGCCTGGAGGGTATTGGTCTTGGGGAGTGGAGTTCCTGAGCAAAGGCTGAGAGGCAAGCACTGATCTTTGGCTTCCAAGAGTCTCCCCAAAGCCACTGTTGCAAAGCTGATCCCCACATTTTCATGCTAATGGGCTTGGAGGCAAGGCCTGTGGGCAGCAATCAGGGCCAGGTGAGGTCACAGGGTGGTGCACTGTGGTGGGATTAGTGGCCTTGTAAGAGGAGGAAGAGACCTCTGAGCTGACAGCACTGCTTGAGGGAGCTCAGCCCACCATGTGATGGCACAGCAGAGGCTGGTGTCATGACCAGGGACCTCTCAGTCTCCAGAACTGTAAGGAATAAAACGCAGCCTCAGGTATGGTGTTACAGCAGCAGAAAGTGGACTAGAGCAGCCAGGGGCGGGCCCTGCAGACAGGGAGGCTCTCGGCAGCCAAGGTGGGGGTCCGGGCATCCAGGATACTCAAGAACGCTAGAGAAGTACGCAGCTCCAGACCTTTGTCACCTCATGGGGCCACGGGGAGTAAACACTGACAAAGGGATGGGGAGGACACCGCTGGATGCCCAGGTGGCAGGTCAGTCCTCAGCGTCTGTTCAGACTAAAGGCAGCCACTTCATGGGTCTCGGAGCTCTTTGGGGAGATGGAGTTGCACTGGGAGACACAACCCTGGGGGCGTGGGCAGTGGCAGCAACCCCTCCCCAGGTGGGAGCTGGGTGCCACGAAGAGCACCAGGACCCTGCCTGCCCCCTGCCCCCCCCCCCCCCCCCCCCCCCCCCCCCCCCCCCCCCCCCCCCCCCCCCCCCCCCCC
>PVJA010001418.1:0-42382 GCA_004027025.1 Myocastor coypus | reverse complement strand
TGCACACTGCACAGGACAGAGACAGGTGGAAGAGCCCTGCACGTCAGCAGTGGAAGGCGGGCTGAGACCCTGCTGTCTGGGACGCCGTCCCTTCAGCAGGCACCTGGGAAGTGAGTGATCCTGAGCTGGCCGGTGTGGGACGGACAGATGCGAAGCTGACTAGGATGCTGACAAGGGCCCATGGCCACCAAAGCAGTGGATTCTCGCTGCAGTGGCTGTGGCCAACCGTCTTCTACAATCACTTTTGCTACACAGGTACACACACGCTCTCACACATGTGCTGTCACACATGTGCTCACACACGCACTCACACATGCACGCTTACTAACGCTGTCGCTCACACGCTCATTCACAACCCCTCCCATGAGACACGGAGCACAGGGCCGCACTGGCTCTCCTTTTCGTCTCTCTGTCTCCGCATCACCCATTCCTAACTCCAACTCCCGCCCTTCAGGAGCTGCCCGGTGCCAGGAAGCTAAGGGGGCAAAGCAGGAACCATGCTCTGCTGCACAAATGTTTTGCCCTTTCTTGTCACTGCTCTGTGCTGTAAAAGTCCACAGATTGGCATCCTCCGGAAGAGAGAGCCACTGATGGAGGGAAGCGTGGGTGTGTGTGGCCAGCCCTGTCTGCCTTCGGGAGATATTTGTAAGTAACCAAGAGAGAAGAGTGCTTTCAGTTTTTCTTTAGAACGACCAACCTGGGACGTGTCCTGCTTTCTAGGCCCCACGGTGGCTTCTCCGTTTCCGAGGCCAGGTCGGGTCATCTGAAGCCCCGGAGCACGTTCCTCCCACCCAGGCCGGGCCCCACCCTGACTCAGCTGCGCAGAGCTTCTTCAGCCTTCTCGGCCCCTGCTCCCCTCCTGCGACTCACTCATGCCAGCTGTCCTGCCGGCCGAGAGATGTTGCTCATTTCTGCTTTCATCCAAAATAGTGGCCAGGATCTGGGGGTGACAAGGACACAAAGCCTTCCTTGAAGCTTCCCTGAAGCAACGAGCAGGTCACCAAAGGCGGTGGATCATAGATGTCCCCAACATCGTAGATGTTGCCGTGTTGGGTCCTCAGGTGCCCCCCTTCCCCAGTGGACGCCCCACCTCATCAGGTGCTAATGCCAGCCCACACCTACAGCTAAGGAAGCCTCTCGTGGGGGCTCCAAGTGCTTGTATTGTTCCACACTGTCCTAGCCTCCTCTTGGGAGCGGGGAGTTGTCCAGGCCCTCAAGAAAGGGGAAGACTGTCTTTAAGCTGCTCCGGTTAGGCTCTGCCTGCTCGATGTTGCTGCTGGTGTCCATCATGCAGGATTCAGTGACACTCGGGTGACAAGAGGTTCAGCTGCTGGGCTGCCTGCACTGAGAAGGAGCTGGAGGTCAGAGTGGACGTGACCCCAAGGTCACCGGAGTCCAGAAGAGAGAGAAAAGATGTCAGGCCCATACGCTTCACCCGAAAGGCACATTGGAGTCCGCACGTACACTTCTGGCAGATGTTAGATCCCAAGGAAATGACTTTTCCCAGAGGCAGAGGCCCAGGACTTGGGTGAAGTAGTATTTTACAGAGGCCTACGCCATTTTATTCCTTACAGCGTCTTGATTTTACTTTCTTTTTTTCCTTTGTATTTTAGGGAGGGGCCTACAGGGTGCTCAAGGTCTCACCACTAGATCAGACTCATAGTGATCCGCCTGTTTACAGCCTCCCAAGAGCTGGGATTACAGGCGCGCACCACCACGCCCAGTCTCAAGTGCCATCTCAGTGCACCCCGGGGTGCACTGGGGATGGCACCCCTCGTCCCTGCGCCTGCTTGCAGGTGCTTCAATCTGCTGAGCTTCTTGGCCAGCCTCATTTTACTTTCATAGAAGGTGCACAAGGACCGTCTGCCAGGTGCCGGCAGGTGCCCTCCCTGGCCCCTCCCACCTCCTCCGTGTCTGGTTCGATGACACAGTGGGAGGAGTGATTCTGCAGAAGCGCCGGGCACTGTGCGTGTGGGCGGCACGGGCCACAGCTTGCAGTGCCGCTGCGGATCTTCGCAAGCACCGTGGGCGGGTGTTTTTCTACTTCTTGCTTTCAGCCTCTGTGCGAGCATTTCCATCTGCCTAGGGCCTGAGTCACCCCCTCCGTGGATAAAAGAACGCAGCGCCCTGCACCTGTGGGGCTCACCCTGCGTGCGCTGTGTGGCCAGGGACTGGTGGTTGGCGAAGGCCTTGGCCTAGGGTCCCCCAAAGACAGATTGGTCAGAAGGACTTGGACACAGGGAGGTTCCGTGGGCTGGCGGTGTGGGAGAGGGCAGGAGTCCTGGGCAATTCCATCGGCTTGCCCTGTCCCACATGGGTCGCTGCGCTGGTACGGGCTTCCTGCTGTCCCTCTGAGGGGAGGAGAGAGGGCCATGAGATCCCCAGGATGTCTGAGGTGAAGCAGGAGGGTTTGAATGTGTTTCCCCTTGTGAAGGTTCCATACTTTCAGTCTGGAATAGACTGACACAGGCTTGCTAGCAGGAAGCCCGACGGACGCAGCATGCTAAAACCCCAAAAACTGCCACTAAGCGTGAGGCTCCAGGAGGACAGTGCAGTGACTCATACAAAAGACGTGGAGGGACGGGTCTGGGGTTCCAGAAGGGAGGTGTCGGAGGCAGGGAAGGGGCTGGCGCGCGCTCAGCCGTCTCTTGTCTCCAGTGACCTCTCCCAGGTGACTGCCCTCTGGGCCTGCCTGTCTGAGCCTGGCATCAGGTCCCAAATCCCTTCTTTCCAGATCTTACCTCAGCAGACAGAGAAGCTCACCTGCCTCTCTGGGGATGCAGCTAGACAGAGATTGCATTTCATGGCAGGCCAGCCTTCCGGCGCTAATCCACTCTGCGGTTTTCTCTGTGCCACTGTCTTAGAACAGGCTAGAGAAACCTATTTCTGGGGAACACCTTCCAGAGTCCCTCAGGGCAGCCTTCTGGGCAGGGCTGGGTGAGATGTGGGTGAGAGGTCGGTGGCCCGGAGCCTGGGGTGCCACACGGTGATGGTTTTCCTGGGCTAACGTGGGCCGTGGGCCGGGCCCGCCTCAGCGCACGCAGAGCTCTGGGCGAGGCCCCCCTGGAGCTGAAGGAAAAGAAAAGAAAACCTTCTGGGCTGGAAAGGAAGAAATTCCGGTCTGTCTTCCTGCTCTCCTCCTGCTGTTCCAGTTCATGGGCTTGTCCCCACCTTGACCTCTGCCTGCTGATGGCCCTATGGTCCTGTGTCTACCAAGACCCCCACAGTGGGTCCCTGAGGCCCCTTCCAGGAGAGAAGAGCTAAAAGCCATGACAGATGCCTTTCCCTTTGTCCTCCTTCGGTGAGAGTTTTCAAAGAAAGCCAGTGTTGGCTTTAACAGGAAAACAGGCAGACGGAGTCCAAGGGAACGGAGGCGACTACAGCTAGGACCCTGAGGCCAGCAGTTCACAGGCTCTCTCCCAGGCCAGTGAGACAGTGAGATGGAAGAGCAGGCAGGCTGTCAGCCTCTCAAGCTCGCTGGGCCCCAGGGGTGGGTGGGTGGCGACAAGCGAGGCGAGCCACAGCCAGTCAGCGCTGGAAGGCAGGCCCTGGACACCAGGGAGAGGACAAGGCCATCCGGCAATCTCTGCTCCTACCGCCAGGGGGCTCCCATAGCCTCCTTACCCAGAGATTTTTAGAAAAGGAACCCAGAACTTCCAAAAACACCCAGCAGGGCAAGCGCTCCTTGAAGATCCATCCAGCACGCTGATAAAGGTTCGATGAGGCACTGAGCTGAGTTTCTCTGACTTCCTCCGCAGCCCACAGCTCTGCATTGGATGCTGTCTGGAAGCAGGAGCAATGCGATGGCCGAGGTTAGGGATCAGGCTCAGGAATCCTGTAATGCCAGCCCGTGAGAGGCTGAGGCAGGAGGATGGCTGCGAGTTCAAGGCCCACCTGGTTTGCATAAGGAGACCCTGTCTCCAAACCACCGCCCGAAAAACAGTGGCCCGCAGACCTCTGTGCTAAGCGGCTGTAAAATACAGTAAAAGATTGGGTAATAAAATCTGTGTGGGCAGCCACCTGACAAGCTGAGACAGGAGGGTGACCAGGGTGAGGTCAGCCTGGGCAATGTCCTGAGAACCAGGGGCCCGCTCTGCTTGCTAACGACTTGTCAAAAGCAACTCCGGTCCAGACCTCAATACGCTGTTCCGAGAATATGTTGGAGACGCTCCTTAAAAGCCTAAATGCAATCATTTTAGACGTCCGCATCACATACAAGCCCATGCCCGTCCGTGGGCTTCCAAGCCTGGACACCCGCCTTTGTTTCAGGCAGGCATCACCATTTAAGGGTCCGTGTTAAAGCATGCATGAGTAGAAATAAAAACTAGACATCTAATTTTGAAAAGGGCTTGAAATACAAATCATGAAAATGTCAATAATATTTATAAAGCTAATGTGCCTCAATAGAAAGACACTTAGATGCCAAGAAAAGCAACACATGTGGGGCCATGCGTGTGCAAGCTAGGACGCTCAGACGGCTGGTCAGTGCCCAGGTAAACGCTGCGCCTTCCTAGGAAGACTACAAATAATAATAATAGCTATGCCGTACAGTAATAAATGCAGCTGTTCTAGGTACCAAACTGCGAGGGGCTTTCCCTTAAAGAGTGCAAATGCCCAGTCACCAGGAGAATCCGTTACACTGAACATCTGCTACACCGTTGGCTGGGCTGGAAAGGGACCATTGCCAGGTGAGACAGGCCACGCTCCTCCAACCCCTGACCTACTTCTACAGACCTAATGTGGGGAAGTGTTTCCAAGTGCAAGGATTACTTTTTTCTTTTTTTAAAGAATTTTTTTATTTTATTTCATTTTTTTTTCTTTTCAGAACTTTTGTTTGTTTATTTATTTCTTTTTATGGCCGGCTCAGCTTCCCTGAGGGCAGGGCTGGTGCAGCATGTGGTGCCGGGGATCGAACTGTGGGCCCTGCAGCTGCCTAAGCTTTCCTAAGCAGGCGCTTTAGACCACTGAGCCTTCCTGCTGGGCCCCAAGTGCAAGGATTTCTATACAAAATTGTTCTGGTCAAAATATGTAAAATAAAAGAAGAAATTGCAAATGACTAGGTAACAAAGGACAGGTAAAGGAGATTATGGCTTTCTATAAAATACCATATCGTGAGCAGGCAAGATAGCTTGGTGGATTAAGTGCTTGCTTTGGAAAGCCCAAGGGTGAAGGTTCAATCCCTGGCACCATGTGCCCTGCTGGCCCCGGCTCCAGGGTGCACTGAGTGGGCAACTGAGTCTGGGTGTGGTGGTCCATACCTGTAATCCCAGCATTGGGGAGGGTGAAAACAGGAGGATCACCATGAGTCCGAGCTTCGGAGTAAGACCCTGTACCAAATACATAAATGAGGAAAACTACCATGTTGTGAGTTGTGGCATTCACGGTGGCGCGGAGGGATGTTTCTCTTCCACACTCATTTGCCCCACCAGAAGCACCATCTCGTGGTTAACAAGACCTTGAAGATAGTAAGGATTTTTAAAGCAGTTACTTTTTAATCACCAAATTGGTAAGAGTGAATTTTCATCTGTTATCCACCATAAAGATAACTGGCTGGTTTAAAGAACTTTAACATTTTATTTTCAAGTATTCTTTTCCTCAGCACGTGAGGCCAATGACAGCCCTGCCTTCCCATCTCAGGGGACCAGATTGTTCCCCATACTCAGAACCATTTTTAAAGAATTACAAATGACTCACAGTGGAAAGCAGCTTGTGTTTTTTCAGTCTGACTTCTGTGTAAATCTCTTTTTTTGAGGAAAAACAACTCGGTCCTTATTATTCCAGCACGGAGTGGGCGTCGCCACCGAGAAGGCCAGCGCGTCTTCCTGACAGAATCTACCTTTTGGTCTCGTGGAGAAATTAATTATTCTCCGCCCTCAGCTGCACTGAGGCGCAGCTCCTGCTGGGTCCCGCGCGGGCCGCACTTGTATTATTCATGCATGAGACTCACAGGCGTACAAGGCACAAAGCCATTTCCATAAAATCGCTCAGTGTTCTGTCTTGTTCATGCGGTGTGATTTGGAAAACGGTCATTCAGCCTGATTATTATGGTAATGCGACAAACTTACGTGGTATTTTAGAAACAATAATGTAAAATTGGGTGACACCGTGAATGATGAAAGCAGGTGTTTGGAAATTGCCACCAACTCTCTCGGGAGCTGAAAACGGAGAACTCTGACGCTCCCAGGTCACAGGGGGCTCCAGGAGGTGCCCCTTGGTGACAGATACACGTGGTGTCCTCATTCTGCATCCTGCAGAGGCAGCTCTGGGGCCTCCCTGCCTCCCCTTCTGGGGTTCCCCACCCCATCAAGTGAGAGTGATTAACCCCGGGTGGGTGCTGAGCCGCACCCCTGCCCGAGAAGCTCAGGATTGGAGGCTGGGAGGCCAGGCACGGCGGTGTAAGGCACGGAAGCTGCGAGCTCACCTCCTTCTCCCTGCCCTTCATAGGGGGCTGGGCAATCTGGAAATCTCACCCCTAAGCCTAGGCTTAAAAGATCCCAGTTCCATGCCCACAGTCCTTCCTTGGGCAGCCTACCAGGCCCCACTGACCACACGGAGGTGGACTGTATCCCTCAGAGCAGATAAGTAGCAAGGCGGTCTACCATTGCCCTGTGAATTGGACTGGGGTAGCTGTATATCCCAAGCACACCCTGCACTACAGATGAGCAGTGAAACCTTACTCTTTGAGCTGGGGAGGCTATAGCTCAGCAGCCTCAGTGCCCGCCTGCCAAGTGCAGGCTCTTGAGTTCAATCCCCTGTACACCTCGAGGAGGAAGCTATCCCAGAAGAACACTTATTACATTGTTACAGGCAGCTAAGTTACGTAGAAACATGTCAGACACTCACACAGGCTAGGGCCTCCAGGAAGCCAGCGCAGAAGATGAGAGAAATCTGCACAGCTGTGAGTGGAGGTGCACTCTGGAAGGCCAGGCCTCAAGACAAAGATGGGGAGAGGACACTTACACACCTCCCAAGGGACAAACAGTACTGACTGACATTCTACATAGGCATCAGTCCCCTGGGTGGGAGCCAGGAGCTAGACCCGCCTCCTAGGAAAGCCCTTGTTCTTTCCCAGGGCACTTGCTCCGAGACTTGCTTGCCCGTTGGGTCGGTATTACCTAAGTAGCTGCATGTGTCATATTATTTATAGATTACTGTTCTGTCCTGCATACCTACCTTGTCTTTTTGCTCTATAAAACCTCCTTGGGCAGTGGGCTCACCCACTGGCCCCCTTCTGTCTCCCTGGAGCTGTCTTTCTCTCAAGAAATCTTTCCTATCCTTACCTCCACTGTTCCTTAGAATTCATTCTTTGATTTTGGGGAACACAAATTCAGGATAGGAGGCATCAAGCAGGTCGAGAGTTGCAGTATCTCCCCTATATCATTTGGAGGCCCTGATATAACTCCTGTAACAAAATGGTTTTATTTTGACAAAGTTCCAGAGCAGAGGCTGGAAACACACCGTGGCACACACCGGTAAGGCCTGGCTGGCAGGCGGATTGCTTGAGTTGTGAGCTAAATTTTGAGACCAGTCTGAAAGAATAAGAAGAAAAACCACTCAAAGCACAGACTGGCAATTGCCATAGCGGGGGCTGAGCCAGAGTGACTGCCTCTTGGGAAAGGGATTTTTTCTTGGGGATCAGAAAGAGCTGGTGGAGGGGCGGTCAAGTGGTTCAGCAGATTAAAGCACCCGCAAGCAGGTGCGGGTCCTGGAGTTTAATCCCCAGGTCTGTCATGCCGGCCGTACTCGCAGGGCACACTGAGATGGCAATTGAGACTGGACATGGTAGTGCAGGCCTGTAATCCCAGCTCTTCTTGGGAGGCTGTAAACAGTCGGATCACTATGATCTGATCTAGTGGTAAGGCCCCGAAAACCCTGTAGACCTTTCTTTAAAATACCAAAAAAAAAAAAAAAAGAGCTGGCGGCCACACACCACCGTGAACAGACTGGGTGCTCCGCAGTTGTGCGGCTCACTGTGGCTCATCCTGTGCTAAGTGGATTTTACTTCCATGGCAGGGAATTCGTTTAGGGTTGGATTCAGAGCTGCCACCGAGGTTTTGCAAAGACAAGTGCCAGGTACTTTCATGCTTCTGAAATGATGGAGCCCCTGGAAGGAGGGCCCCTCAGAGGGGTTGGTGGGGCAGGCGCAGGGGGAGGAGCCGAGGCGGACAGGCCGGACCAGAGAATTTGTCTCTCTCAGGGTCAGTCAGTATTTGCAAGGGGCTGTGGACTCGCAACTGTCTGAGACTCAAGGTCCACCGCACATCCAAGGTGGGCCACTGGGTGCTGGTGGCTGGGGACCTGGACTGCACAGTGCCTTTGCCTGTCCACTTGGGGTCCACGGCAGCTGAAAACCACCTCAGGGGCAGTGACACGAGGACTGCCAGCGGGGCCACGCAGACCGTCAGGCCAAGCTGGGGCTACAAGGAGACTTTGAGTGCCCCGACTTCTGTCTGCTCTCACGCACAGCCTGATGAGATGAAGAGCTGGCTTCAGGGCTGAGCAGAGCACTTGGTGGAAGAGAGTTGGGGGTGGGTGTGGAGCTTTCCTGGGACAGGTACGGGGACTCCCAGGAGCCGAGCCCCTATTCTCCAGCACATGGGAACCTAAGCTTGCTGGGACAAGAAGCCACACGTCTCCATGGCTTTCTACTTCCTCCTGAGATGGCCCCAGCAATGCCATGGCCTTGGTTACTGCAGGTCGTGAAGCCAACAGCCCAGTGGGTCCTAGCCACAAGAAGGTGCCAGCAGCAGCCTGAGCTGGGCCTCTCCAGGAGCAGGTCGCCTCTGGAGCGGTCCATACCCCAGCACTGTCCTTCAAGGTAAAGTGAAAGTCACTGCAGCTGGCTGTGGGAGCCGCCTCCCATGGCCTCTGGACTACAGCTATGTTGCGGTAGCTACATAGGCCATGCTTTGCTGTCCGCTCAAGCAGAGAATCAGGGAAACTTGGCAGGTGTTAGTTTTGAAACAGAAACGTTTCTCAAAAAATATTTCACTGGTGGCGCTTTTAACTCTGGCTGATGGTTCAAAGGACTCCTCCCATCCTCCTCGAGTTCCCACCCATTCTTCAGAGCAACATGGCAGAGCCATTCTCAGAACTGTGAAATTTCTCGGGGCCTCAGACGCAAAACAGTAGCCCTGTTGGGGAGCATGGCCTGGGCACGCCTGCTCATCTGAGGAGACGGGTGTCCCAAGACACCTGCTGCCACGTGCCACCTCTGTTCTGTGTCCCCTTTGTGCCCACAGCAGGTGGCCAGTGGGTGCATGCTCCAGAACTCAGGGGGGTGGGGATGATTGGGGAGCAATGGAGGATGCCCCAAGCTGCAGCTTGTTCTCAGTCTAAGGGTGCAGACTGTGGTTCTCAGAGCCAGAGACTGCCTGAAAGTCGGGGGCCCACTGAGGCTGCCGTGGACTGGAAGGAAGCAGGACTTGTCCCAGTCAGAAGAGAACCCGCGTGAGCCCCGCCTCAGAGAACCTCAGCTCCCGGCCTCCTCCTGTCTGCAGTTAGTGTGGGAGGAGAAGGGACTGGGGAGGGGACTGCCCAGCCTCTGTGGCCTCCAAGATGCTTTCTGTCCCTCCGTCGGCGTCAAGCTCAGGGGCCTCTACTGGGGGCATGCAAAGCCCAGGAGGGAGAGGGTGGCTGGTCCGCGAGTCCTCCTCTGCCACAGGGCTCTTTCTGGCTCTCCTCCACCTCCCACTCATCTTGGCCCTTTCCAGAGCTGGCCCTGGCTCTCCGTCCTTCCTCTGCTGTCTTGCAGGGCAATTTGTTCTATTCTTGGCCTAATTAACATCATTTGCAGATGGCAATTAAATACCCCTTGGGTCCAGAGCACCAATTTCATCTCTGTCCGCTGAGCTAACCATGGACCCAGCTACCCAATGCCACTGCATTCAGAATGGTGCACGGCAAGCCACGCGTCCTGGCTCCAGCGTACCTGCTTCTCAGTGTGCTTCAACTTGCCAGTGAGAAATCTGGGTGTATTCCTAGCCTCTCCCCTCATCCACCACCATAGACCAGCCTCCTGAGTATTCTGGAATTCTGCCTGGAACATTCGGGAATTTTCTCTCATCTCCTCATAGGTGCCCCTTGGTATAATGCCCTCAGAGCAGTATATTTTGAGCCCCAATTCCTCACGTGCGTGAAACAGTTCCACACCTTAAGAAGTCGAGAGACAAGCCCGAGCCCTGGCTCTGTGTGTGCACAGCCCTCTTGGAGCCAGTGTGGCCCCACACCTAGCAGGAGTCCAGATGGCCACTTCCCCAGGGCCTCTGCTCATGTCCCCGTCTAAATCCAGAGTCCCATCTTTCCTTGCTCTCTGAAGAAGCCACATTAGCTGCCTTTTCAAGCGGGACCAAGGGCCACATTTCCATGATAGCATTTAGGGAGTGTCTGTCATGCGCCGGCCTCAAAGGACACTTAGATGGCTGTGCCAGGACTTGGCCTCAGACAGCTGCCACTTCTTGGTGAGGAGGATGGAGATGGGGACAGGGCTCCCCACCTCCTGTGTGGCCAGGAGCAGACGTCAGATGGCCCAGGTGGTCTCTGCTCACGGCTCACAATGTGGGAGAAGGGGCCCGTGAGCAAAGCCAGGGTGCACCAGCAGAGGGCAGAGTGGGACGGCATGAGCGGGGACCTTTCTGTACTCCTCATCCACTGCCACCAGGCCCTGGCAGGGCACAGTGGTCAGGGCGGAGGCAGCGCTGGGACACACCTCCTGTTCTCAGAGCCTCTCCGGAGCTGCCATGGAATCAGTGTCAAAGCTGAACTATTTTACAGGACAAGTGGGAAAGCATGAGCCATGTGTGTCACCCAGGCTGGGCAGTGTGGAGATCGGACAGCAGGGAACACTTGTGGCCATCAGACAGGGCGGAGTGGAGCCTGAGCAGAGAAGTGACCATGGGTGCAGATTCGGAGGGATGCTGCAGGTCAGATGCACCCACGGCTTCCCTCTCCTCTTCGCTGTCCCTGTTCTCCAGGGAGGACGATGATCCTCCTGGTCCCGCCCACCACATCCTCCACCAGACCGGCCAGCCAGTGCCCTGCCCTGATGAAGCCCTACTGCTCAAAGTGTGGCCCTTCACCCCCAGGGCCCAGGGATGCCACCACCACCACCGCTGAATCCAAATCTGCTGATGAGCAAGGCTTCTGTGTGGTACCCAGGGACCTTAGAGATGATGCCCTGCTACCCACTGAGCGCTGGGGACTGAGCCCAAAGCTTTCACACTGAGCTGCGTCCACCTATAGTGTTTTTTAAATTTCGAGATAGCGAGAGTCTCACTGAGTCACTACAAGGTCCAGGGTGACCTTGCACATGTGACCTCTCTTGCCTCCACCTCTCGGTGTGCTGGGATTGTGGCCCTGTGTCACCACATACAGTAAGAAGATCCCTCTGAAAAGACCTGGGCCTCAGGTGGCTGTGAAGACTCCTGAGAGCAGGGGCCTCCTACCCCTCCTCCAAAAGGGCCTCTCGCTGTCGGTGGCAGCTGCTCACCTTGACAACCTTTCCTGCCACGTCAGGGGCTCCCTCTTTGCCAGGCTGTGGTGTCCTTTCCAGGGAGACACTGTCACATGGGCTGATGCTCGGCACACGTGACAGTCTCCTCACCACAGCATCCAACAAGACCGAACCCGTGGAGACAAGGGGAGTCGTGCTGCGGCACTGAGTGCAGCCTCGAGGTCCCATCCCTGAACCCCAAGCTTCTTCCTGCGCGGCCTTCCTACCTCCCCACTTTCCTTCCCTCAGTTTTCCTTCCAGCGGACTGTAGAAGCCCACAGACACAGACTGGTGTCACCTAGGTCTCCAGCACCCAGCCGGGCAGAGCCCTCAAAATGAACAGGGAGATCTCTGAAGCAGCTAGAGAATGTGGTGGGGGAGAGGCCCTGGCCTCTTGCCTCTGCGACCCCAGACCCAAGAAGGCTGCTGGTTCCAACCTGGAGTCACGCTGCCACATCCACGAGACCTAAGAACAGGGAGCCCTACTTGGCCCCTCTGGATGACAAGATCTCGTGTCCTTAAGGAGACTCGTGAGTCACCTGCTTCTGCTGATGAAAACATGTGCAGCTTGCGGCCAGCATTCATATACTTTTTAGTAATGAAAAATTACATTCTGCACACGGCAATATACTGCTAAAAGCAGAACGCTATAAATAGTGATGTCTTCTTTCTCCAGAGATTCTCAATATCCTAAAGCAATGGGCAAAGAGTAATAAAAGTGATCTTTGCTGGAAAACTTTGGGGGTGAGCTTGGCAGTACAATATGTGGGGTCACCTGAGGCCACCTCTGCAGCTGCACGTGCTGCTGGTGAGGTTTCAGCTTAAGCCAGCTACATCTGTGCATGTCCTGGGCACTAGGTGCAACCCCCAGCTCAGCAAATGCCCGTGAGTTGGGGAAATCAAGGAAATATTGAGAAAGATGCCAGCTCCTGAGGACGGCAGCCCTGGCGTGGTGCTGCGTCCTGTGCAGATCACACGGCGCTCTTCTGCAGGCCACGGGAGGCGTGTTCTCCTCACGCCCAGGTCTCGGGAAGATGGACTGAGCCTTCCACTTGCTCTCCTCTGCGACGAAATTGCTGAAGACATACAGGAACGGCAGGGTATTAAAACTCTCTTAACTGAAATACAAAGCCGTTTCATTCAGTAATAATTGTTGTTATTATTTAGTGTCCCGCTCCCCATTCTGTAAGCTGAAAGGAGAAAGTGAAATAGAAAAAGACCTCAGTACACACTACCTCCAGGAACGCAGGGTAGGATCCATTTTTAACCTCTGAGGAATCTCCCTTGAGAAGCCTTTCTAAGTAATGCAGTTAAAATCATCCCAGAGTCTGCTTTTTTAAAAGTGTCAGCTGACAGATTTATAATCCATGTGCTACAAATCCCCCAAATGTCCCTTCCTCTGAGCCAGAGAACACAGCGAGGGGGCTCCAGCTTGACTCGAACTCTGTTACAGTTTAAGTCTAAGATTGGCCCCAAGGTCTCGCAGGTTCAGAGGCAGGGCTTTGAGAGGTGAACGCGTCAGGGCCATCGCTGCGCGCCCTTCAGGAGGAGACTCCGGGAGCCAAGTCCCAGGGCGTGGCTTGCGGGTGTGCCTCTTGCTGCGCCTTTTCCTTCTCCCTTTGCTTTCGGTTGCTTTTGTCCACGGCGCTTCGCTCCACCTGCCCTAGACTCAGCCTACCATGGACCGAGCCCCCCGGAAACTGTGAGCTAGATTTGCACTGCTCCTTGAATTGAGGGTGTCAGGAATCTGGAGTCAGCAGTAGGACAGCTGGCCAGTACATCTTCCTAGGCCCGGCACCTTTGAACAGCACACAGACTTCCACGACTCAACGTGGCACACCTGACCTTGAGATTCCCCAGCAGATTCTGATTCGGAAGTGCTGAGCACGTCTGAGTCTGATGCGTGGTGGGTGAGAATGGCTGCGTTGCGCTCCGCTCCGCGGCGGAGTTTGCAGCACGCCTCTGCACTCGTTCACTAATGCACTGTCGCAGCTCCCTAGGAGGCCCTGCTCATGGAAGCAGCCAGGCGTGATGCTTGGTTAGGAGGCAACTCGCACATACTCTGTGGCCTTGCACCAAGGGGCCCTGAGTCACTGTTGCACACGGGAAGAGCTGACGCGTCAGTGTTTCTAACAGGGCTCAGGAGCCAACTACCCAGGCTCAGTGAGGTGCCTTCCAAGCCCCTGACTACGGCCGCTCTGCCCCGTCCACGCAATTCCTGCTTTGCCCTGTGTCTCTGGCCACGCAGAGTGGAGCCTCAGGAGCACCTGGGGAATAGAGACCATCTCTGACCGAGCACACAGAGCATGCCTCTCCTTTCCAGCCTTTCTCTACGCTGCCCTTGAAAGAAAACCGCACGAGAATGCACACACACTCTGAGGAGCAAGGCGGTGGCCAGGACCCCAGAGCCACTCAGGGCTCTCGACTAGCAAGCAGCCTGAGACTGCAGGAGTAGGCTGCAGTGAGCCACGCTGCTCTAAAGCGAGGACAGAGGTGTGCATCCGCTGTGCCAGGAAATGGGACGTGATTTGTGGTGGCCTGGCTGCCTCCCACAACGGGAGCACCTCGATGCGATACCCGGCCAGGGCTGTCTCCCAGGCCTTTTCTCTCTGTGCCACCATCCCTCCTGGACGGCTGCCCACAGCCTTCTCTTCTAGCTGAAGGAGACTCCAGACTGGGCAGGAAGGGCCCCGCAAGAAGTCACGTGCTGTGCGCATGCGCCTGCCCGCTCAGTAAGTACTCTGCGTGCCTTGTCTGCCAGCGCTCACCTTCCACAGTGCTGCGCCATTCGTCATTCTGCTTGGGACAAAGACACCCGTAATGACCGGTTGTGACTGTACCGCTCTCAAGCTGATCTTGCCAAGAACTGGGACCCGTCTCTCACACAAAGATAAATCTTCTTTGCTATTTGCAACGTAAAGAACGTATCCTAGCACCTGGGTCTCAGGAGGAAATCTCGCGCTCCCCAAGGGCGCCAACTTGCTGTCTGCTGTTGCCCCTGAAGAAGAAGAAGAAGAAGAAGAAGGAGGAGGCATCTATCTTTGAAGTCTTGAACCTAGACACGAAGTTGCGATTATTGTCACTGATCCGCGGCAGCCGTAGGACGGGCTATAAAGTGTGTCAGAGTGCCGCAGGTGCGGGGCACCATGGCAAGCGCAGGTCCTGGGGCTGGGGCAGACAATAGGCACGTGGGCCTGGGCATCTCGAAATGCCAGGAGGTAAGGAAAGGCGAAAAACACAACAAACAAGTGTTAGAAAGGAAGCAGGCAGCCTCGGCCTTGATACGAGAGGGCGCAGGTATGGAGCCAAAGTTCCCAGGGGCTTAAAGCTGGAACACTTTGAGCAACAAAACAAAGAAAGAATTGTAAACCAAACAGGGAATTGTTATCCGTGAATCTTACTAACACAAATGATTAAATTAGATAAATAAGGGAAGAGGACCCAGGCCTGACCAAAACTGTTCTGAAGCCTTGTAGCTGCGCCGTCCTGGAGAGGGCGCCTGTAGAAGCGTCTGCGCGTTTTGTTGTCAGTGTTTTGTCCCGAGGCTTCTCTGAAGCTGTTGTTATTGGTATTTTCTGTTACATTTTACCATATTTAATTTCTAACTAATAAAGCACTGTTTTCTTTTTTTGCAGAAAATATTTGTACACTTTATTCACTTGAGTTTTACTTGTCTTTGTTTTTGTTTTTTCACTTTTCTGAGCCTCCCTTCACCTTGTCATAGTCAGGCAGTGCCGTTGTGCTTGTGTGTGTATCTGTCAGGTAAAGCCAGCCTGACTTGCCTGCAGAGAGCAGGTTCTGCTCCCCCAGTCCTCAAGGCCCCTGCCTCAGTTGCTTCCCTCTCTCAGTTTAGTTTTCTTTTCTTGTAAGCTCCGGATGACCTCGGATCCATGCCCTTCCACATTTTTAAACTTCTCGCTTCCACAGCTGTGCTCTTCATGCTCACGCTTCACTGCTTAAGTCTGTATCTAAAAGCTATTCTAAGGAAGGCTCTGGGGTTTGGTTTTTTCCACACCCTTGACAGGAAGCTAGACAATGTCTCATGAAATGGTCCGCTAAACAACATAGTACACACTCAGGTGATTTCCCTTTAAAAGGCTGCAAAAGAAAATGACATTGACTGTGAAACTCCTTCTAGGGTTTTACTGATATGGCCATCATGTAGGAATACAAGAAAGACTGTATAGATGCTTGCAGTGCATATACCATCAGGCCTCTGCATCCGTGAATTATGTGTTAGGGAATTCAACAGGCACAAGCTGAAATTGTTCTTAATGAAATGTAAAGCACTGTTTTCAAATGACTTTCATCGAAGATAAAACAGATAACTTAAAAGGAAGTTCTTGGCACCAGACAGTTTTTGTGGAATTTTAACTTTAACACAATCACATGAAGCCAGGCTATGACCCATATGCCTCACTGCTGGGTGGCTGTCATTTGAACCAGGTAGCCCATCAGGCAGCTGGAACTGCTTTGGGGTGGGAGCTTGGTGACTCCTTCTCGGGGGTGCACTGCAACACCCCGCCCACTGGCTGGAGGCCAGCTGTCCCACCACCACTCCAACTGGCTAGCAGCAGAGGTGACCTTGTGCTCAGATCAGCTCTCCTAATGGGCTGGAATATTTTCCTAGGGAGTTCACCCCATTTGTGTTCTTAGGGCTCCTCACGATTCTGTAAGCGATCGGACAGCTCTCCAATAAGCTCCTTTAGTTTAATGAGCAGGTGCCATGCGCACTGGGCACTAACGCCTTCAGGAAGCAACTGAGCTCAGAGGCTAAGCCTTGGCAGGGGAGCATGACCCGCTCCTGACTACGAAAATCGTTCGTGTGCATACATGTGAGTTTATGCGGGTGAGCGTCTATGTGTATGTGCTGAGTGGGGTCCAGGGAAAAGCTTTGCAGAACAACAGAATTTGGGGTTTTAATGGACAGAAATAGAGCCCGGGAGATAGCTGGGCTGGGGAGATAGATCAGTAGAATAAGCACTTGTCTGGCAAGCACAGGGTCCTGAGTTCAATCCCCAGCACTGAAAAAAAAAAAAGGACAGAAACAGGAGGAAGTTCTTCCTAAAGTTTGAAGGGTAGAAAGAGTAATTATTTAGAATTTGCAGGAAACAACCTTATACTTGAGTTAAAACTTTATGATATCCACTAAATGAATGGAAATATAATCTTGGCTTCCTTATAACTGGAAGAAAAAGAGGATAGTATAGAAAATTTTAATAATTTGACAATAGGAAAGAAAAGATTAAAAAAGGACAGTCACAATAAATACAAATGGACTTGACTTGTCAATTAAAAATGCAGAGATTAACAAGTAAGATTTTTAAAAATGTAACTAATTCTACTTACAAGAATCACATAAAATTGCACTGAAAAGTTTGAATTAAATGGCATAGCCTACACGTTGTGACAAAAATAAGATGATGTGTTAACCATGGGCAAAGAAGAATTAAAAGTTAATAGCATAGTGGACATAAAGAGGAACATATTAGGAAAGGCTCAACATAATCAGAAGTGTAATGGGGCTGTCTGCATACCCTTAAGGAGCTTCCTCAAAATATGAATATGCATATATATATATATATATACATATTATATACATATGAAACTGACATGTTAAATATTAAAGACAAAATTAATAACTAACAAATTAAAATTAACCACATATAATTTCCCATCACCTCAAAATAGAGAATAGACATTCTTCAATCAAAGTGGGCATCTCTGAAGTTGCAAAAATGTCTCATGTTTAAGAGAATCAGGAAAATACTGATCTTGCCTGGTAGCCATGGTGTGGCTAAGCTGAAAAGCAACCTCAAAAATACGCACATTACAGCTTACAGAATAAGGGAGAATTCAGTACAAAAAGTACAGAGTACCTAAAGCCAAAAATGCTATGTACTTCCAAGCTTCAAAGATGTAGTTAAATTAGTACTTTGAGTTTAAATTATAGCTTTAATACATTTATTACAAATTTTTTTTTTTAAAAAGTTAATTTATTTCAAGTTACAAAAAGAAAAGCCATGGTAATCTAAAAAAAGTATCAAGAAAATGATAACTGTAAAAGTAGATATTAATAAAATGGAAAAGAAACAGTAAGGAGCCAAGCATAATGATTAAAACATAGGGCTCCAGGGGTCAGCAGTTGGACCCCTGGGCCTGCCTTGCCAGCCCCTCCCCCAGGCACACTGAACTGGCCATTAAGACTGGGCATGGTGGTGCACACCTGTAAACCCACCTCTCGGGAGGCTGTAAACTGGAGGATCGCTATAAGTCTGATCTAGTAGTGAGAACCTGAACATCCTGTAGAGCCTTCCCTAAAATACAAAATATAAATGAATGAATAAATAAATAAAATGTAGGGCTCAAGACTCAGTCCCCTGTGTCCTAATATACTTTAAGCTTAAATTTTTGAGGTAAAATTTGGAAGAACTGAACAGCAGGGAAAGTGGGCGGCTCCCTGTGGCCCTTGCCCCACAGACTGGCACGCTTGGGGTGCACGGATTTCTCTGCACCCACAGAGGTCTCAATCCCGAGAACCACCTGCCTACTCCAGTTACATCACATGTGGAGCAGAAAGCAAACCACTGGGCACACATGGCAAGGAGAGGAGGGCCGGGTGCCAGGCTCTTGGGGTGCAGACGAGCTGGACAGGAGTGGGCTGCGTGCTCACCCTCCCCTGACCCCCAGAGTGGGAGCCCCACCTCCAGAGTCATTGACAGCAGGGGCAGCCCCTGGGAAGGGCAGGCTGCCGGTTTCAGTGCTTGGCGAGCTTTCAGAGAACCTGAGATGGGGGTGGCGCTGCTGCGTGTGCTTGGAAATCAAGCCTGAGTCTCCAAAAGAAATAAAAAAAAAAAAGAGGAATTTCTTATTGAAACAATGTACACCAAAGACAAGGAACTGACCTGTTATCAAAAGAGTCCTGCTTAGAAAGACAGCAGCTTTGGATAACTTTATGGTAGGTGTCACCCTACTGTTAAAAAAATAACAGTGCTAAGCAGTTGTTCTAGAGACTTAGAAGAGCAGAGCCCAAGTTTGCTCGAAATCCTAGCAAGCGCCCCTTTCACCAAATGGACTGCAGCACAAGAAAAGGAAACAGTGGAGCACTGTTCTTCATGAATATAGGTGTAATAGCATTAAACAGAAGTTGGCCCGCTCAAGCACAGCACTGTATTCCCAAAACAAGAGGAGAGAAAGGAAAGGCACAATGTGGGTTTATTAAAAAATGCATGATATTTCAAAAACAGGAAAAGGTGTTATTGTAGTGTCCCATGTTAAGGAAAGAGAAAAACAATAGCTAAGGGAAAGGCTCCAGAAGCAGGAAAGGCAGGCACAAAACTCAACAGCAATTGATTGGGAAATATTCCTGGAACCGGGAACAAGAATCAGCTTCACTCCCTATGGCACACGCTAACGCTCCTTCTAGATCCAGAATAGAGCAGAACGCCACCCCCAAAACTGCCCTCTAGTTGCAAGCTAAAGGAAGAAGCACAAAAGTACCAAGTTTACAAAAAGCAAGAGGAAACAGCATCTCTATCTAGAGACACATTGCCATTGATTAGAGATTGTATTCAGTAGCACGCTTGGGTAAGCCATGAAAATTAATACCAGCATTTGCAAAATTGCAGGATGCAAAACCAACATTACCAAGGCAATAGCATTCCTGAGGTGGTAATTAAAATGCTGGATTAAATACGAACTAGGAGGAAAGCTCTGGACTTCTGCTCTGGCCAAAGGGAGCCAGCGGCCCAAGATGGTCCTGTCAGAGTGCACCCTAGAGAACCAGGCGTAATAAAGACCATGGCTGTAGGACACTGGACCATGGACAGCACGGGAACACGAGGCCAGAGGCAGAGCTGCACCTCTGGGGCCGCGTTTCCTGTGACAGGCAGTCTCTGAACTGTGGCTTCCAAAGGGTGAGTCCAGGTAGAACATGGGTTCCCACAGAGCCGAAAGTACAGGAGGGTAGGCTCAGGGACCACATACAGCTAGAATGTGAGGGCTAAAAGCTGCTCCAGAGCTCTCTGGGAAAGCCAGCATGACAAGGTTCTGCAGCAGAACAGCTCAAGAGAAGCAGCAGCTTCCCGCAGCTCCAGACAGCATTCCTAGCGGGGTTTCTGCCCTTTATGCTGCAGCAATGCAAGGTGGGCCTCCCGCCCCTGGCACTGCGCTACTTTAATCCAGCTGAGTGTAATAATTTGACCCCCAGGTAGAAATCCACTACACATTGGGTGTGCCTGGAAAAATGGGGCTAAGTTGAATAAATAAATAATAAAAGCTTCTCTCAGTTCTCCCAAAGGAGACTAAAAGCAAGCCACTAACAGAATGCTCACCTCCCCCGAGAAATGCTGCAGGCCTCAGGCAGGCACAGCAGTGACAGCTGAGGTGGCCTGCAGGGCTCTGGATCTGGCACTGCCATGTAAGGCTGGCTGGGGAAGAGGTAGCTGAACGGGGCAGGGGGTCCACAGACGTGGGGACCAGCACCTCGATGAGGACACCAAGGGCTGCAAGGGTCACCCATGGCTTCAAGGAGCGTGCACAGGCCTACAGGAAGTGAGGGTGACGCATCAGGGCAGCTGGGGCCGGTGTAGAGGCAGGCATGAAATGTCCAGTGAGTGGGTGGAGGCCCTGGGACTCCAGCAAACCTACCAGAGCCTGGTGTTTCTACAAAGGTAGCCCGGAGGGTGTACAACTCACCGTAGCTGCGGGCAGAGAACTGGTGGAGGGTCACCACCCCTGGCACAGGAGATTCCGGTGGCAGGCAATGCCTTGAAGAGCTGGGCCCATGGCCCGATGGGGACGACAAGGTCTTGGATTGATGGCCAGAGTCTACAGCATCTGATCACCAGAAGCCAGGCAGGTGAGCTGACCATGGCACCAAGCTTGGAGGGGAAGCGAAAGTGCCTGGCAGAAAACCGTGGAGGGAGAGACCTATTTGAACGTGGCCTCCCACGGAGAAAGTAGGCAGCCCACAAAAGAAAGGTCGATCTGTGCCACCACAAGAGTCACACGTGACGACCACTTGCCACGGAGCCCACGACACCAGGTTTCTTGGCTTATGCCTAAGAACTACTGTGGTGCACAACACCCAGTGAAAGGCTCTGAAACTGCCTCGCCCTTCCCTCCTACTACACAGCCTCCGGCAACGTGGCTATCGGGTGCCAGAGGCTTGTCCTAAAGAGGCTGCTTGGTAGAAACAAGCGCTACTTTTAGAGACCCTGGATTGTGGGGCCACGACTCCATTTTTAGTCTTTTAAACTTTCCAGTCTGGCTCCTCACAAAAGCATAGACTAATCCTGGAGGCCAAGAGTGGATGGCGACAACCCCAACTTCCCAGTGGCGGCTGCTGACCCTGAGTAGCATCTCTGTTGGAACTGATGGCCTCAACCTCAGGTACCATCTGTGGTGTGTTGCTCATAGATACATCACACATATTCTTGATCCTTGTCAAAAAGGAGGATCAGGGCCCGGCAGGATGGCTCAGTGGTCTTGAGCGCCTGCAGGCAGCTGCAGGGACTGCGGTTCGATCCCCGGCACCACATGCTGCTCTGGCCCTGCCCTCAGGGCAGGCTGAGCCGGCCAGGAAAATAAATAAACAAACAAACAAAAGTTCCAAAACAAGAATAAAAAAAATTTAAAAAAACCAAAACCAAAAACAAAAAGGAGGATCAGGAATGTTTGATGGTCACCTGGGAAGGGCCGGGGCACATTCACGGGCACTAGGGCAGCTGCTTCGCCCTCTGTCTGTGTGTGTCATCTCTAGGGATCCAGGGACATGGACCTGCTGATGTCCTCTCGGGATACTCAGTCCAGGATCGCATGCCAAAGGGGTTGGGGTTGTTCACACACACACACACACACACACACACACACACAGAGAGAGAGAAGGGAAAGCGCTCTCTGACACTGGATGGATTTTTATCATCAATGAGCAAGGCGATGTCTGGATTTTAACCTGGGATCTTTTAGATTCTAGGCAAGTTTCCTCCCAAATTTGGGTCTATTTTTCTGCGTCTTGCTTGTCTATAGTCTCTGGCTATTTTAATGTTTGATTTTTTGTTTAGTTTTTAAAGTTGTAGAAGGTTTTCATATTGGGAAGATGAATCCTGTGCTGGCCAGACTTTACAAGTCACTTCTACAGTCTATAGTAAGATTACTTACTTTTTAAATGATATTTCTTGATATTCGTATGTCTTTCATTTTCTACCCAGTCCGTTTTAACCCAGCTTCCACCCTCGGTCCTCCGGAACCATCACTTTCGCAGTTGTCAACAACCTCTACTTTATTAGATTTAGTGTAGAATTTTCTGTCCTCATCGTGCTCAACCCAATTGTAAATCTTTATTTCATCCCTCCCAAGGTTCAGTTTCTTCTCTGGTAAACACGGAACACTACCAGCAGCTCTGCAAGTGTGTTGGAAACATCAGCAGTCAGGTCTGCAAGGGTGCCTGGCCCCCGCTGCGACTACTGGCCAGAGCCTCCGTGTCTGGTCTCTGCGTGTCTGCGACCTCATCGTCCTAGAAAGATGCTGCCAAACAGTGTGAGAAGCAGGAGCATGCAGTTGAGCTACTGCCTGTGCCCAGGAGCTGGCCTGATCCTGACCCACCACGGCACAAACACCTCAGCCTTCACCTATGAATGGCGATAGCAGTGACTGTGGAAATCAGGAACGTCACCCAGCGCTTACCTCGTCCCCCACAGCGTGCTGGACATTTTATGGCCAAAGACACACTGTGTGTAGAGCACTTGGCTGGCTCAGTGTCGAGCTAAGTGCTCCGTGCGTATGCCCACCGTACCCCTAGGATGCGACTTTATAAGCCATGGCCACTCAGCGCTCTTCCTTCCAGCAGCTGGAGGGAGGGGTGGGCCCCAGGACCAACCCACACAACTCGTCTCCCATTGAGAGCCCTGGAAAAACCACCCTCCCTCCAGCCGGAGCCAGCAGCGACAACATGGAACCTCATGGAAAGTTCTGCACAGTGGAGAAGGCTCTTCTGCTAAGCCTTGGCCACCACTGGAGGCAGAATCCCAGCTAGGCCAAGTTGAATTTGGCCCTTGCTGGGTCTGGCTAACATTTAAGACCAGGCCTGTCACCTGCACAATGTCTCTGTGGCTGCGGTGGATGGGCTAATCTGACTGTACTTCCAGCCCGTGGCTCTGCTTCTTGGAGACACCTACCTGGCCTGTGTGTGACAGGCACTCTGCTCTGGAGGCGCCTGCTTGGAAGCACCTGCTCCAAACTCTGCGCAGAACCTGTGAAGGTACAGGCATTGATTTTCCTCCCACAGGGGACGTCTGGCCCAGGAGCGAGTTTGCAGTCATAAAGAAAGAAGGGAGCTATGAAATCCACGCCAGGAGCAGAGAGGTCAAGCTCGTTGTTGAGGGAAGTCAAACCCGGAAGACCCAAGATGCGCCTCAGCAGCCTTCTCTGATCACAGAGGGAATGGATAACAAGAGGAGAAAAATAACAGCACAGAAGCAGAGGACTAGCCAAGGAGACTCCATGCTGGAATGAAAGCACTCCCGACAGAGAACATCCCAGATATTAGAGGGAGGCGGTAGCAAAGGGATTCGGATGACTTTCCCGATCTGCACTGGATGAGGCTCCCGGAGGAGGCTCCCCAGCTTATGGCAATGTTAATGAACAGAGGCATGCTTATATTCTTTTACTTTCTTTTAAAAGCTACAGAAGAATGACTTGGAACTCAGCCTCCAACAGGTAAGTTGGCCTGAGACATCTTCCTGTTACGCTGAAGACCAGGAGGCACAGGCACACAGGCGGGGCTGCAGGCAGAGTGCTTGCTGGGCCAGGAGGCATTGATGTGCCAGACAGCTTCTTGCTCCTCAGCCGCTCCAGGGGCATAGTCAGGGACAGTCACCAGCACGTCACTGAAGCCAGCAGCCACTCAGGAATCATCTCCTACCCTCCTGGACCCCCGATGTGGTCCTGAAGGGAGATTCAGAACCTGGATCAGCAGGGACAAGGCTGTGAGGCCCAGGGATGCGGCTAGTGGCAGAGCCCTGGCCCAGCCTGTGTGAGGTTCAGGGTTCACTCTCCAGGTCTTAAAAAGGTGACTGAGCCTGAGACTTCCCCGCTTCCCCGGGGGGGGGGGGGGTGCCCTCCCCTTCTGCCTGATGCGGGGCTCTGACGGCACACTTTCCTAAGGGTTGCGGACTGACATTGTGAGCCTGAGCAGGCCAGGGACACTTGGCGGGTGAGCTTTCTACCTGCGGACATCACACTGCCATAGAGGAGGGTGACCCCTGCAGGCACTGGGGAGGAAGGCTAGATGAAAACCCCTGGCCCCACGGACCCGGAGCTTCCCAGAGCGCCTCACACCCAGGGGAACTGAGCTCTGTGGCAGACCTGGAGCCTGGCTCGGAGCTCACGCTGAATGTGTGTGCCTAGACTCTGCCTGGGGACACACCAACATTTTGACTGGACCCTCACATTCAGGGAAGACACGGCCTGTGCTTGGCTGGGGGCTGCAGGGGGTTGGAGCCCTTTGGGCTCATCCAGAGGTGAATGTCACCTATCAGCCCCTGAAGGCGAGAGGTGGCCCGTGGCTCTTCTCTGTCCTTCCTCGGACTCCGCCAGAGCCTCCGCGACTCCCTTGCTGCGTGGCAGCTCCAGCCTGTCTTATTCTCCCTCTGCAGGTGATCCCTTTTCAAGCTGCCGTCTGTGTTGATATGTGCCTCGTCTGAATGTCTCACATCAAAGGTTTCACTTGGGGACATCAAGAGCAGTGCAGTGTCTGGTAGCATGAAGCAGTAGCCTGCTGCTTGGCCGGGTGCCGTAAACACGCCCCCTCTCCTCACTCGCGGTGTTAGTTCCTGATGAGTTTATCCTCAAGCTGGTATGTGCTGGCGTCTTCACGGCGTCAGCTCTGAAGTGCTCAGAGGCCCATCCACGTCTGGCCAAGGTGAGCCAAGCCATCCATAATTCAGATATGACCGGAGAGCTATGTTTCCTGCTGTCCTTGCGGAATGAGTCTTGGAAAGAGTGGCATGGAGAGAAAAGAAAGTGCTGTGAGCACAAGCGCGCTTCTGACAGAGCCAGGCCTACCGCAGCAGTTCACACACACTCCAGTCCCTCACACTGCATCACTTCATGAATGAACGGCTGCTCTTGGTAACGAAGCTGAAATGATGGAGAGAAATGCAGCTCCATCCCCAGGACGGAGGGAAGGAAATGATAATTACAAAGCGGTCACCTGGCAACGGCTTGACAAATGGAGCCCAAGAAAACGACCCTCTCCCCGATTCTCCTTTCCTCTGTGGAAGAACAGAGATCGAGAGATTGGAAAAGTAACATGGCGTCTCGCTTTTGCTATCAGGCTGCCATGTCTGAGATGCGTTTCCTAGACCCACGCAGGTAGCGGGCTGGGATCACGATGGGGTTGGGGAGCACACAGGAGGGTGGTTAACGGAGGAAGGAGTCCCCCCCTGCCCGCATCTCCGTCAGCTGCTGGGGACCTGCGGAGCTGAGTCCCTCCTCTCCTGCTGCTCTCAATTCTGCAGAGTCCAGTCTGTGTAAGGCCCTGGGTTCAATCCCCAGTACTAGAAGAAAAGTAGCAAACTCAGTGAAATGGAATCCTTTCTGAAACCAGTATGTTTGTGTCTGACTAGGAAAAAAGAAAACAACATCACCATTAAGCTTTGTGAAGAGCCCTAGAAGAATAAAAGATGGCTGCTTGGCTACATATCCACCAGGGAAAGAGATCTTCTGCCCAGTCACTCAGACCTAAGAGCTGATTTTATTGGTCCAGATGAACCTGATCTAGCTTCCGTTTCCATCTCTGAGCCAGCCATTAACTCCGGGGGGTGGGACGTGTGCCCGACTTTCTCTAGGCCCTCACGTTTGAGTTCTGAAACTGGGGCATTCTGAAATCCTCTGCGTGAGAGAAAGTGGCCACAGGCTGCCAGCAAAGGAAGCAGCTGGCACACGTGGAAATATAACTCTCCAGACAGCATAGAGACTGAGTAGGAAGGCAGGCCTTGTTGTTCCACAGGGCCCCAAACCCAGCTCCAGAGACACGCACTAGGACTCTGCAGAAGAGATACAGGCAAGGAGGGACTCAGCTCCGCAGGTCCCCGGCAGCTGACGGAGATGCGGCCCACCAAGGCAGCGTGTAAGCAAGCAGCCGGCTGCTTACGAAGACAACAGCACTTACACTGCGCTGAGAGCTAATGCAGGCCATGCAGCTGGTTAGGCTGAGAAACGCAAAAGCAAAGGTAGCAAAAAGACAGCAAGTTCGGTAAGTGTGGACAGATAAGAACCTTTCCTCCCAGCAAAGAAGCTTCTTAGCTGGAATACCTGTTGGGTGAAAATTCCTCCCCACCTCCAGGATGAATTTTCAGGAGCTTAGAAATGAGACTAACTGCTTCTCTTTGCACCTGACCAGCTGAGTGCGACTCTGCGGAGCCTGCTGTGGCTATTTCTCTTTCTGCATTTCTAATCATTATGGTTTGTGTCTAGGTACAGTCTGGGGCGGCTTCTGGAGTTTCTGACTGATTACTGTGGGTGTGGGTGCTGTACCTGCCCTGCGGCAGGTAATCTGCATTGTGATGTAAGGAGGGATAAGAGGCCAGCTAGCTGCCCGAGCTGTGGCCACTCCCTCGGCTCTCTGCCCTTTGCTGCCCTCATGAAAGGCTGCCCTCTGCCATGTGCCGCTCTGCCTTGGAGCCAGTGGAGTAGGGACTGAAACCTCTACTAACTGTCAGCCGAAGAAACCTTTCCTTCCGTTGTCTTGGGTGCCTGGTATTTGTCCCAGCAACTGGAGAAAAGTAACAGAACTTGGTAACCAAGACACTACTAAGCAGCTTCCTATTTTCCTTCTTTTGGCCTACAATTTTATTCTTTCGCTTTGTGAGGCAGTGAGTCAGGCTGAGGTAGTTTGCACAGGGTTAACTGTTCAAAGGATGCTGGTCCAACTTTTCACACCTAAGCAGAAGATGGAAACGGAAGTCTCTATGCTCCCCAGCTCCATGTGCTCTTCCTAAATTGTCAGATCTCTCATTATTATCTAAAGCAACTGTTGGATTAAGTCCTAAGCTTTTTAAAAGTGCTTTTGGTACAGGGTCTCACTACACAGCTCAGACTCGTAGTGATCCTCCCGTTTGCAGCCTCTTCAGCGCTGGGATTACAGACATGCATACCACCACCACGCCCGGTCACTGGCTGGCTCAGTGCACCCAGGAGCAGGGCCCGTGCAGCGTGTGGTGCCAGGATCAAGCCCCACTCCCTGTGCTTGCCTAAGCGCGCGCTTAGACCGCTGAGCTGTGTTGCCAGCCCCGTCCTAAGCTGTTTGGGTGCATGGCGTCTTTGTGGTGGTTGTGGTAGAGGAGTAGTTATCTGAACTTACCTAGAATATCGCACCACTTTTGTTAAAATTAGTCAAAGGAGGTATCTGATGGTTATCCTACACAGCTGAAGGTGTGTGATTAACACATATACTGGATTCCACATAGATCTTACTGTCTGAAAATGTAGCTTTTCAAAAACCTGCGTTGACTTCACCTTATCACATAATGAGAAATAGAAACCTTGTCAGGAGTTATTTCCTAGGCTGCCAAGGGGCTAAATCTAACTTTCAATTGGATTAACAGATGGATTTTATGTTTCTGGAGTATTGATTTCTCCCTGCCTTCTAAAGGATTCCTCATTTTCAATGTTTCAGTCTTATTTTCTTGCAAAAAGTTGCAAAATGAAGTGAATTTAGTGTGACATTAAATGTCTACTTTTGAATATATACACCAGTTGTAAGACAATTTGTGAACATTTAAAAATAAAAGTATATTGAACTACCATGGCTGTAATTCCAAATCACTACACTTAGAACTACCCTTGTCTATACATTTTCTCAACAAATCTGCAATGGACTGCAGTATACACAGTAAAACAGACATGCACTTCCCACAGAGGTACAACAAGTACTTAAATGAAATGTGAGCCAACTATCAGAGTGATAGGAAAAGCGGTGACGGTGCATTCTCACTATTGCCGGTGTCAGTACTATTCTTGATTGTCCTGATATTTTTGTCTTTATCTTTATTATTTTGTGGTGCTGGAGAATGAACCTAGAGGCTTTGGACTAAGTCCATGTCCCAGCCCTTTATTTTCTAAGTGTTTAGTTTTCTCTCAGGGTCTGACTAAGTCACTGCATTGCCCTGGCTGAACGTGACAGCTTCCCAGCAGGCTAGGATTATAGCCATGCATCATCAAGCCTCGCTTCCAGGATTTCTTCAATCTGATGGTTTGAACTGATGAGTACAGTCTCTTACACTGCATTTTATTTTTTTGCAGTGCTGGGGATTGAACCCAGAGCCATGTGCATATCAGCAAGCACTCTGCTGATGTGCTCTCCCCACAGGTCCTGCTGATCCTCCTGCTTTCACCTTCCTAAGTGCTGGGATTACAGATGCACACCCCCCCCCCCAGGTTCAATTGTCCTCTCAGTGTGCCTGGCAGGTGGGGCTGGCACAGCACTGCTGGGATTGAACCCCGGCCGCTGGGTTCTGCCTAAGCAGACCCTTTAGTCCACTGAGCTATCCGAGGGCGGCTGGCTCCAGTGCACAAGCCTTAAAGTGCTTCCCAGCTCTGAGATTCTCGGTGCCAACCCTCAGTCCACAGACAACTTCAGAATTCTCTTAGAGCCCCAGACACAACAGATCAATGTCAAGGCAAATTAAATGCATGGGGCTTCTTACAAACAATGTCTCTGCAGAAGACAAGCCTGGATTTTAATTCTATTACACAGATTGCATTAAAGGGACCTTCTAAGGGGAGAAGTTGTGGTGAGGACTATTAAAGATGAACAAGCATTCAAGGTCAAAGGGATCTAAATTCCTTTCTTTAAAAAAATAAAATCGTGTACATATATTTTTTAATATGTAATTTTAAATTTTTTGATATGGGGTCTCCCTGTGCAGGGCTTTGCAGGGATCCTCCTCTCTCAGCCTCCCTAGTGCTGCAGTTACAGACCAGTCTACTGGGGGTTTATGCTGCTCAGCTATCTCCTGGGCAGCCCTGCGTATCCAAAATACACCCGTACCTATGAGACCTCGCCATGTCTTCGTGTGATGGCGCCTCATAGTCCCTGTTAATCAACAGCGTAGTTTGATCATTTGCAGTTTGAAAGATTCCTGGCTCCAGCAGGGGGCGCATCCCAGGAGCTGTCACAGCTGTGCGCAGAACCGCTTGCGACGACTTGCGACGACGGCTTACTCTGCAATGCGCGGGTGTTGTCCAAAGACTTAGTTCAGCCCCCTTCTGTGAGAGGCAGGAGTGGGTTGGGAGCCTTATTGGTGCTCTTGTGTTCTCCAGAGCTGCTCAACTGCCCGAGGATGCGACGGGGTGGCAGGGCTTGAACGTCTACCTGAGCCCCTGAAGGCAAAAAGCACTCCACGAGAAAACCTTTTCAGAGTCCGCACAAGTGAGCTGAGAAACTGAGAGCACACTCCTAGGAGTGTAAACAAGGAGAAGCTCACACGCGCCTGGGGTCTTCCAGAACCCTGGGAACTGATGCTCACTTCAAGGACACCGTTGTCTCGTCTGTAAAGATTGCTTTTCAGTTAGTTGTCTCATCCTTTTAGAGGCCGGCAATGCCCTCTGCTTTGTTAATTTCTATAATGCAGCCTTGCCTAAGGGAATAGACTTACTTCATAATTTTAAAACAATAACAACAGCTCTCATGAATAAACAATGAGTCTAAGGCGAAGCACCTCAGGGTCAAGATCCAATTCAGAGCTACCCTCGCCCTGACCGGTCTCTGCCAGCCAGCGAGGATGAGCAAATTCTGCTCCACAACCAGAGTCTCCTAAGCAGGGCCCGAAAGGCGTCCTTCTTCGCTCCTGGGGAGGTGAGCACACTCCCCCCGCACAGAGGAAGTGGGGCAGGCAGGGTGGTGGGGGAGGCGCAAGGCGCAGTAATGACAACCCAGCCCTTCCGGCTCCGCTCCGCTCCCATTGCTGGGCTTGGAGGACGGGGCCCTGGGCTGAGAAGCTTAGGTGGCATCTAGCTCAGGGACCTCTCAGGAAACTCCAGTGTGCCTTCCGTCCCTTAACAGGGCCAAAGACCAGGAGCCTTGGCAGTCTTTGTGAGCCAAAGTGTGGACAGCAAGGCAAGAGAAAGCGAGGAAGCAATGCATAGCCAGAGCTTTGACTAGTAACAGGCAACTAGTAATGCGCAACTAGTTATGTGGGACTTGTTGCGGGTAACTAGCTGTGATGAGTTGCTGGTGACTAGCAACAAGAAACATTAAATAGTAATGTTCAGCTTGTGAGGCTGAGGCAGGAGGATCACTGTGAGTGCGAGGCCTGCCTGGGCTACATGATGAGTTCAAGGGTGGCCTGAACTAGATAGTGAGACCCTGTCTCAAAACAAACAAACAAGCAGAACACATTTTTACTCTGCTATGAAATACTTGAATAAAATAGTATAGAAAACAGATCTGTGTTTTTAAGTTATAATGACCTTGCAATACCTACTCAAACACAGAATAAAGAATTCATCTAAGTAAGCTATTATAAGAGTTGATCCTTTGCAATAGCCTTGCGTTTCTATAAGCAGCCGATTCTCACTGCATTAGTCAAGAGAGAGACTATATCCTTAAAGTCATCTTCTTGAATGCAACTAAAACAAAAAATTCTCATCCACAGTTAGCCACGGGGAGATGCAAAGAGGTGATAGAGTGTTCATTTCCTTGGTTGAAGCATTTTACACCATAAATGCATTTCAAAATATGATACTGCATCCCATAGCCCTATATAACTAGGGTTTCACAATTCAAGAGTTGATCAAACACGAAACTAGCTAAGGAAAAGGCAAGAAGGGCCTGCAAGAGAGCTCAGTGGACTAAGTACCTGCTTAGGTAAGCTCAGGAAGCAGGCTTGGATCCCAGGCACACTGTGTCCCACTGGCCCACCCCCGGACACACTGAGCCACCAAGACCTGAGGTGGTAGCACACTCCTGTAGTCCCAGTGCTAGGGAGGCTGAGACAGGAGGATCACTATGACTTCAAGATGCATAGTGAGACCCTATAGCAAACACGGAAAGAAAGAAAGAAAGAAAGAAAGAAAGAAAGAGAGAGAGAGAGAAAGAAAAGAGAAAATGTGAGAGTCCCAGCCAGCATGGCCAGCTGACAAACAGGGTAGGCAGGTCACCTCTACTCTGAGGCTGGCATGTCAGGGGAGCCCCTGGACCACTCCTCGCAGCTACAGGGCCTGTGATCTGCTATGGGTGCTGGGGATTTTGATTCTCAGAGAAGCTGCGCCTCTGGAGCATTGCTAGTAACAAGGCCAGAACTGTTTAGCATCAGTATGGACTTTCCTGACCATAAAACAAGCTGGCAAATCAAACAGAAAACAACAAGAAAAGGAGACAGAGGGGGAGGCATTTTGTAAAGGGGTAAGAGGCATCACTGAAGGGTCTACTTGTTCATTTCAGAAGCCCAGGAAAAAATAAGTGGTTTCATGGCCCATGAAAACATACAAGAGCCTCAGGGGCGTGTGGTGTGGTTCTGTACCGAGCCCAGGAAGGTTGCCAGTTGGAGGGCAGCAGAGGCTACCTAGTGACTCAGGCTACCTAGTGAAAGAAAGAAAGGAAGGAAAGAAGGAAGGAAGGAAGGAAGGAAGGTAGGAAGAAAGGAAGGAAGGAAAGGAAAGGAAAGGAAAGGAAAGGAAAGGAAAGGAAAGGAAGAACAGAAAAACAAAAAGAAGCACAAGGAGGTAGCTCAGAGTGAAGGTTGTAGGTTTAGTCCCCAGGACCAGAAAAAGGTAGCATAGCCAACCAAAGCCTCACTAAGTATGTAGTGTGCCAGGCTTCTGCAAGCACAACCAGCACCCCAGGGGTGTGCTAACGGACACGCACTGTGGCAGCAGACCATGAGCACTTGCTGGGGCCTTGGGGATGCCCGAAAATTCTTCTGAGAATGATCAAAGCATTAAAAAGAATATTGCCTAGCTGTTGCCATCCACCAGGAAGTCCTGTCAGTTTGCCTCTCATCAAAAACACCAAGAGGAGAGCTCTTCTCATGCGGTGAGATAAAACCAGAGGTCTTCCAAGACACCAAGATTTATGAAATGAGTGAAATAGCTCCAACGCTGAAGGGGCGCATAAGCGTGGAGGAAACAGACTCAGCAGTAGCCCTGAAGAGAATGCATCCGGCCAGCAGATGTGCAAACAGGCCAAGCGCAAGCTGTCTGTCGATGGGGGAGAACCACGTGACGCGGGGAACACTCTGGAAAACCCTGGGATGTCCGCGCTTTGGAGAATCCTCATGAAAGCTACATGCTGGCGCATTCGAGTGCCACCTGGTGTCCTTTCCACGCGGTCATGGTCTCTAATCCCATGCCATTAAAGCCAGGAGGGTCGGAGCCTGCATAACTACCCATGTGACCATCATTTGGGGCTGACTAGCTCTTGGCCAGTTCTGCAGCCTTGTGATCTATGGAATTAACTACGGCGCGGTATTTGCAGATGTGTTTAGTTTTTTGAATCTCTCTGGATTTCTCGCACCAAGTTTGCGTGTTTTCCCCTGGGCTCCCTGACCCACCGCCTCACCAACTTCCCACAGGTCACATAGTGAAACCGTAGCAGGGAGATGGAATAGGGACAGCCAACAGTAAGTCTGTTTGACCTAAATTACCAGTGATAAATTCAGAAAGAATGATTTATGCAACAGCCTCTCCTGGATGGGGATAGGGTGTATGTTTTACTCAGTCTGTTTATTTTGAATAAGAACATCGTCTCCAGATATCTGGATTGAGCAGAAACTCCTTGTTTCTGTCTTTTACATCACAAAACATTCGTCTCAAAATGTAGACGTCTGTTGGGAGGGCTAGAACCCCTCCGAGGCCTACGCTCCAGGCTGAATTCTCCACTCCAGTCCAGGAAAAGAACCGAGCTGCTGAACTGCATACTGGCCGGGTCACTAATAAAGAGACTTCCAAATCCGGTTGGTGCCTGTTCCCGGGCCCCACCTTCTGTAGGGGTGCTCGAAACTAAGCCCCTGGAGCCTTGCTCTTCATCCAAGTCCAGTTCAGACTGAATCTGCACCAAGGAAAGCACTGCACCCTACGGCCGGGAACATGCAAACGGAGAGTCAAAAATCCAGAAAATCCTGTTGGTCTGTTTTCCGTATCCAGAGGCTCTCAGTGAATTCTCGGTGTTTCCCCAGCTGCTGCACGGGTGACTCACAGCCTCCTTCCGTTCCCTCCAGGGAGGAGATGCTGCCTTCTTCCTTCCAGCTCAGCATCAGTATCTGCACCACAAAGCTGATGCTCTAGGCAGCCTGTCCCCAGCAGAGAGCCAGACTGGAGGATGCTGCTCCTCTCTGTCTTGGCATACACCAGCTCATTTTATAGGAACCCCACGGGATGAGCAAGCACCAGTAAGTCTCCCTGACATTTTTATTGCTGCAGCCCAGGTTTTCAGTGCCATAGTTAATGTAAACCTCATCTCTTTTGTGTGACTATCCTAGGACACATCCGTCCTGGTGGCAGCTTTATGGCCTGATTGCTGGAGGATATGAGGTCTTAGATAAATCCAAGGAAATGTGTTGCAAATGACTTTAAGGTCCCCTAAAATAGTCCACTTTGGGGGTTTGTTTTTCAATTGTAAGCCATATTTTTGTTGATGGTGTAGAAATGGTAGATTTTGGAAAGTGGTCATTTAAGGAGCATAAGAAATGAGGCATGGGGGGTGGGCGGGGTGGACTTAGCGACCTGCAAAAGAGCAAAAGGTGGAAAACAGAACTGAGAGCGGACAAGAAGTTCACATGTTGCTGTCCACGACCCGACCCCTAACTGGAAGAAAACACTCTTCCTTTTTCTGCTCCTCTACTGCCGTTGTTGCTACATTAGTTTGTCATCTCCAAATGCTCTCCCGGTCAGCTAGATCTAAAGGACGACAAAAACCATCCGGGGCTGTTATTTACTGCAAGGACAGGAAAGTTCACCTTCATGACTGTAATATGATGGAATACTTAGGGGCTCAGGACCTCTCCCTGTCCTCTCTCCTGAGCCCTGTACCCCAGGCCCCAGGCCTGGCCTCTTGCTAAGACCCACTGTCTGGAGTCAGGGACAGAGATAACAGATCTGTAATCCCAGCACCTGAAAGGCCGAGTCGGGGGAGCTGCTGAGATTTCAAGGCTAGCCTGGCTGCTTAGTGAGCTCCAGGCCAACCTGAACTACCTGCCAAGACCTTAACATACCCTCCCCGAACAAAAGCAAAACAGAGGAAGACCCCTGGAAGTTCCTCAAATTCCCAGTCAGGTACACATCTGCTAAACCTGCCACATGACCCACAGTGACCTTTCTTCAGTGGGAACTCATTAAAAGTTCATACAGGGCCTGGCGGGATGGCTCAGTGGTCTAAAGCGCCTGCTTGGGAAAGCTTGGGTGGCTTCAGGGACTGCGGTTCGATCCGGGGCACCACATGCTGTGCCAGCCCTGCTCTTGGGGCAGGCTGAGCCGGCCATAAAAATGAGTGAATAAACAAGCAAAGGTTCTGAAACAATAAATAAATAAATAAATAAATAAATAAATAAATAAAATAAAAATTCTTAAAAAAAAAGTTCATACAAATCAGGGGCTGGGGAGATAGCTCAGTAGAATAAACGCTTGCCTGGTAAGCACAAGGGCCTCAGTTCAATCCCTGGTTCCACAAAAAAAAAAAAAAAAAAAAAAAAAATCATACAAATGAACTGTATCTCATGCATCCCATTATAACAAAGAGTTATGGGAAAAGACATGTGCAGTAGGACAGCCCACATGATTATGCTCCCTGTCAGTGATGCTGTCAGCCAGGCTCTGAAAGCCCCCAGGGGAGGCGCCCTCTGCCTGGCCCACCGTTTCAAATCCTTGGATCCTACAGATTCTGTGCCCCTGCCATTTTTCCTTTCTAGGGTCACGAGCTCACTCGCGCTGAGCACGCCGTGCCTTTCCCCTTTCCCTTTCATTAAGTTTAGCTGCTTTTCCGTCACCACCACGCGCTGCGTCCAGTTCTTTGTCACACAGAAGAACCTGGATATCTGTCCTGGCACCTCCTCACCACCCGCTGTAACAGTTTCAGTGCTCAAAGCGACCGCGCAGTAGACAGTGAGGAATCTGAGAGCGGGGCTGGGGTGGGGAGGTGGGTGGAGGGTGAAGAGGTGGGGGTCGGGGGGTGGCACAGCCCAGCCAAGCCTCTGGGTGGTGGAGCCCAGCGCCGTGGCAGCTCTGCCATCGGCCCAAGCGCTAGCAAGCCATGCCTGCTTCTCTCCTTGGCTTGGTGCTCTGAGGGAAGGGCAGGTTGTCTTGATTTTCCTGGGCGCCATGTGACCAAGCAAACATGACGGCTTAGGCTGTGGTGGAAACTCAGTGCTACACGTTTGGGCTAAAAACACAACATCGAGTTATGTGCAGCTGTGCTTTACTTCAGTTCCTTTGCTTTCAGTTCTGGTATAACAGGGAGATTTTTTTTAATTAATCAAGGTTTTACTGAGAGGAAAGATATTTTCACAAGATATACAATGTATAAGGAATTACAAGACTGGCTTTCCACAATCAGCCACAGAGTCAGATGAGGAAGGTGCAGACGGCACCTGTACACCCCGGACTGAAGAATTCAGTCCCAAGGTCTGAAGCTCACTGCAGTGCTCTGTGCATCCGCCAACTGGTCTGTGATGGAAGACTGAAGAGCCTGTGACGGGCCCTGAAGGATCCAGGCGGAGGGTGAGGAGTCTGTGCTGCAAGGCAGGCAGTGACGTCAGAGCTGAAAGCGGAGACTGAAGCTCCTCTGAGGAAGTGGAAGTTCAGCCCCTTCCTCCGCCCCTTTCTGGGGTCTCTTTGTCCGGGAGATTTAGCCTCAGCTAGGAATTCCAGAGAAATGGAAAGAAAGCTTGTGGTCCCTGCCAGCGATAGCCAGAACTCAGGATATAGATCAGGCAGAAGTGAAAACCCGGAGACAACCTGCGTGGTGGTGGGGGCGGGCTGGGCGGAACCTCAGTTTGTTCATCCATAAAATGGGAGGGTCATCATACGCACACCTCTGAGCTGTGTGGCCGGAGCGGGTGCCCTTGTGTTCCTGGTGGTGCACCGGTCTCCAGCTTCATCCTATCTATTTTGGGCCCCACAGGGCCGGGGAGTTTGGTGGAAAGGTTATTAAGATGTTCTTGGGGAGCCAATGCATAGGGAACCAATACCATTTTAACGGATAATTCGACTAGGAAAGAGCTGGCAATTCATCCATGTTACAGCTTATATTTAATTATATGTTATTTACTGAACTAATAAAACTTGTGGGCCTGCTGTGTGCCAGAGACCCTGCCTCAACCCTGCTTTCCTGGATGTTTGGGGTCTGTACTATAATGTCTTACATTACCGTCCATATCCAGAATTACACCATGTTCCGCCCCAAGTTCGAAACTGAAAGGAAGACAAGTGCAGCTGAGCATTTATGAGGCTACACATGTGCGGAGAGGCCTGCAGGAAGCGGGGCGCTGTGGGGGCTGACGTCACGCGCCGGC
This sequence comes from Myocastor coypus, assembly GCA_004027025.1. NCBI lineage: Eukaryota > Metazoa > Chordata > Mammalia > Rodentia > Myocastoridae > Myocastor > Myocastor coypus. The sequence goes on along the minus strand of PVJA010001418.1, from coordinate 6,382 downwards.
TCACAGGACGAGAGGTCCAGCCTCGTGTGGAGGGGCTGCAGCGCAGGCAGGACTGGACACGGAGGCAAACTTGCCACCACAGTTTCCTGGTGCGGTCACAGAGAGCTCGCATCCAGCCAAGGCCTGCTGTGAGTCCCCTGCCCAGGTGAGTAGCTGGCACTCCTGTGACAGTTTTGTACAGAGCCAGCTCAGGGTCTCACAAAGTCAGAGAATGAAATCGAGGATGAAAGCTGGATGTCAGGAGAGTGCTCACTCGAAACGCACAAAGGAGAAAGAGCTCTGCCTCGGAGGTGGAGATTCTGCTGGAAGCCCCAGCTGTCTGCTTTCTCCTGCTCTTACAGGCACAGAGGGCATGCCGGAAGCGTCAGTTCCTCTCCTCATTACAAAGAAAACAGCGAGTTCAACAGAAGCCAGTTAGTTTGCATTTCTAATATGCCATCATTTGGTAAGGAGGAGCTGTCCACTGGCTTGGCACACACTGTACACAGCCTTCTTCCTGGGAGGACAAGTCCTTATCTCTGCATTCTTTTTTTTGGGAGGGGGAGCTGGCTGAGGTTGCCTTAAGGACAGATCTCATGCTCCATGTGGGGGTGGGGATTGAACTGGAGTCCCTAACGCCAGAGAGACTTTACCAAATCATGTGCTGTAACTAATTGAGCTACCTGGCAAGCCCCCTGCGGTCTTAATGATTCTTAATCTTTTTGCATTTTTAACACATTCCTGAGCTTAACTAGCTGTGGTGTAAGCGTGCACTTACAGCATAGCAGACCTGAAGGCATATTATAGCTGAAGGTAGGAACGGGTTACGGCCCGTGCCCGCAGGCTCCTGCTGCTCAGTGTGTGGCCAGCCTGCTGAGTGCAGGTAGCCTTGACGAGCTACGTGTCTTCGCCAATGGGCTGGGTCAACTTGACTGTGTTCAGCTTGCATTTTCCTTAGTTAGAAAAATATATATTGTTTCCAGCTTGCTTCAGGGACTGTCTGGGGCAGGCTGTGCCCGCCAAGGACCCATGCATGTAACTCTACTTGTTCTACTCACACCGCTCCCCTCCCTTCCAGAATATCCCGGTCTAATGAGAAATGATTCCTTTTAAGTAAACCTGCCTGGCAACACATGACTTAAGGCTTGTATTCCATATAGCCAATCATGTAATAACCTGCTACCAGCTTTGTTCTTCCCACCTGCAAACTGCATTTAAGCTGAGCTCAGACCTGACTCTGGACCAGAAATTTGAACCTCTGGGCTCTCCAGCCCGCTAGCATAATACAAGTTGCCTTCTACCTCCTTGGTGCAAAGAGATTTCTATTTGGTTTGATATTGATTTCTGCAACAGCAGGGCCAGGATTAGACCTTAACTGCATTCTGTGTGACTTTCTCTTGTCTGACTTTATCTCGGTCTGCCCCCCCAACTGCCTTCTGAGAGGCTTGTTAACTGAACTATTACAGCTGTTACCTAGGTGTACCCTAGTGTGCAAACCTGTGCGAGCATCTGCCTCTGCTCATGAAAGAGCCGAGCGTTCTGGCGAGGGAGGGTCACTACAGACGCGGGGTTCTATAAGTGGGAATCAAAGGGCAGAGCCAGCCTCATTGGCTATACCTTGCATGGCCATATGAGTCCTGGGCACAGGGCTTAATACTGTGTGGTCACCCTCTTAATTCTTAATATCTGTCATTGTCTTGCATGCTAGAGATTGAACCTAGGGTCTTTGCACTGAGCTATACCCTCAAGCCCTTTTAGACAGAATCTCACTAAGTCACTACGTTGACCAAGTGGTTTTCAATTTTTTGATCCTCCTGTCTCAGCCTTCCAGAGTGCCAAGATTGCAGCCATATGCCACCACGTCCAACGTGCATTTTGGGAGCTATTCTTGTCTACACTAGTAATAGTCCCTCTGAGTTTATTACCCTCTGATGCCCATTACCCTGCCCAAGAGCATACTCATGGTTTGATGTTAGAAAGCCATGAACTTGACGTAAAAAAAAAAGCAACTAACAAGTTTTCCTGAGGGGAAGAGCTTCCCTAGGGACTTGAAAAGCCATTGTACCCTTCCTCCTGGAGATCACTGCTCAGGGAATATGATCCATATCATGAGCTAGCAATTAACAATTTAAAACTTTGGCAGCAGGGGTGGTCACTGCATCTGAGTGGGCCTTAGCAACAGAAGAGCTGTCACAGTTACCCACCCATTTCTGTCATAGCTTATATAGTTCATGGGTGGACAACGAGTTGGACAAACCAAGCAGCATTTGGGTAAATTGTCCAAAATGACACCGGAGGGGAGACATCCTCCTGCACATCTGACAGGCAGTCATTCCTTGGCTGGATGGAGTTACATCCCAGAAAACCTATTCTATGTTGAAACTGTAGAAAGTTGAAGAATGCCTTTAGTTCTCCAACCTTCTGGGGCACCACGGGCTGACAGTGCAACCCTGTGGCCCACGGCTGTTCCGTGGGTCTGACTGGAGTCATGAGGTGCTGCCGCCATCTGGCTTGGTGAGGGAGGACCATGCTGCACACCACCCCTCCTGGAAAATGTTGACAGCCCTTCCTGGTCCTCGTCTCAGTCAGGGAAGTTTATGTTTGTAACCACATGGATAAATTACTGAAATCCCATTGAATTAATTCCAACCTACCACTTTAGGTGCAACCCATGCAGAGAATAAAGACAGTAAAGTATATTTATAATTATGGGGAGCCAAGGGCCCTAAGTCCTGCCATGGTGATGGCTATCCAGAACAAAGGCCTTGACCCAGGCCAACCTGAGTTTTATTGAGTCATGAAGGAGGGATGGCTTGAGGATGAATGACTGAGAATGGCAGGAAGGAGGGAAGCACTGTGAGCTGGGCTGGGTAGGAGGCCTGTGTTTACCTCTGTAATATGCAGAGAGAAGGATGGGCAGGAAATGAAATTTGCATTACACTACTGAGACAGTATCTAATGGTTTGGGGTCCTGTGCTTCAGCTCTGCTGTGTGATCTTCCAAGCCCCAGGAAGTCATAGCCTCTATCTCGAGGCTAGATCCCAGCCGACAGCATGGAGCATTGGCTCTTCATCCCGTCTCGAACCAGCTCATACTAAAGAGCAGCAGGTGTGGGGTATGGGCGGGGGAGAAACAGGTGTGCTGTCTTCCAAGACACCACCAGCACCTCGGCTAGGCCAAAATACACTGTTAAGGCCAATTAAAAGGGTGAGGCAGAGTCCTAGCGAGCTCTGTTCATATCAGGACATGAAGGTAGGGTCAGGCTCAACCAAAATGGAGACGACCGCTCTTGAGTCACCAGGGAAAGGCCTACGCTCAGAGCAAAGCTTTTGCTGAATGTGTGTCACTCGCTCAGACGGTGAAAAACTGCAACGGATGGTCATAGACTGGCACCACCTGCCGGGATCTGTCCATCCTGTACGCAGCAAGTTGCCGATACCGGCTTGCACCTGTCGCACACAGCGCTTGAAGCACAGGGCCACAGAGCTCTGCCCACAGCTGCGTGAAGTGCACCGTGACCTCTGAGGTCACACAGCCATTTCTCGATTCCCTATCAGCGTTATCTTTAGCGAGGAGAACGAATATGACTCAGAGAAAAAGGATTCCGGTACCTGCTTAATCGCTGTGAATTGCGTCTTCTAGCAGTTGATGGCGGTCTTTTGGCCCAATTTGTTTTCTCCTGGATTTTACTTTTGTGTGCTTTATTTCCTATTTTTGCTTTCTATTTATCTTTAAGTGCTTCTTTTTTTTTTTTTTTTTTTTTTGTGGTACCTGGAATGGAACTCTGAACCTTGTACTTGCCAGGCAGATGCTCATGCTGAGCTATAGCCCTGGCCTGATGTTCATCTTTATAACTTTATTGATTCTTCCATCTTAGCATTTTAAAAATTATTATTATTATTTTTTTTTTTGTGGGACCGGGTTTCAAACTCATGACCTTGCACTTGCCCAACAGGCACTTGTGCCTCGGAGCCATCTCCCCAGCTCCCTTAAAAATTATTTTTTTAGCTATTTTATTTTGCATTAGGTATTTTAGATATGCTACTCTATTTTTGTTAGGTACTGGATATATAACTGGATTTTAAAAATCTGTTTAGGAAATTATTTTAAAAGGGTGTTGAAGCCATGCAGGTGTAATTCTGATGGACACCTCAGATGTGTGTTCGTGTGTACTGTAATCTTTCTCATTGTACAGTTGCTCAGGTAATAGGGTGCTCAACTCAATCAATTCTTACCTTTGGACTTTCTAGAAATCCACTGTGCATGTATCTTTAGGTGGGTGAGACTGAGGATCAAACCCAGGACCTTTGCACTGAGATACACTTCCAAGCCCTTTTCTTCATTTTGATATGGGGTTTTGCAAAATAACTAAGTTGCCTAGGCTGGGGTTCAAGTCGGGGTGCTTCTGACTTAGCCATCCAGAGTTCTGGCATTACTGTGCAAGCCATCACTCCTGACTTTTAATTCTTTGCCTGACCTGCCACATTCCTCGTCTTTTCTAAATCTCATTTCTTTCATGCATTGTAACCATACACAGTCTGTGCATAAGCAACTTGGCACATAAGAACAGGGGCACAGCCATTAAGTCGGCGACAGCTCAAGTTGTAGGAACATGTGATTGTCTGAAAAGTGGAGGGAATGAAAAGCCCTGGGGCCAGTCCTCGGGGGCGGGGCGTGCATCAGGCAGTGGACTGGCTTATCCCAGGTGCTGTGGCTGTGAGAGAGCCCGGATGACACGGGACCACGGAGGCAAAGGGCAGAGAGGGTCTTGAGAAGAAAAGCTTGATTAACTCCTTTCATGGCCTTGCAGCGCAAGCCAGATGTCAGCTGAGAAAAGGCCTACGGGTTTGCTAACTAAAATGCCAGCGCAGACCCTTGAGAGGTCACCGAGGGGCAGAGGCCACGGCCAAGGCCGCGTGAGCTAAGTGAGCACGCAGAAAGTCTTATAAATCAGTCACACTCTTCTTGCACGACATTGAACGGAGGAAGGCGGGGAGACCGCGGCTGACGGGATAGGAGGAGGCCGAACTCAGCGAGGGGACAGGAGGAGGGCGGACACAGCGAATCCCGGCTGACGCGCAAAGCGGCAAAGACATTTTTGACCAAGTGTAAGATTCCAAAAAGAAACGCTCATAGCTTCGGGAGGCTGCTGAGGATGGAGCCCCGTCTACGCCACCTCCATCACTTGAGGGCGAGCCTTCGCGTGGACCTTGTAATCGGCCAGGCCGGTCAGTCGCCACCGCAGCGGGACGGAGTCCCCTGCAAGGGAGGGGGCCAATCCTGTATCCATTAATTCAGCTGGAACGTCCTGTGGAAGGCAGAAGACCAACATAGCTGTGGCGTGCGCGCGTGCGTGTGTGCACGTGTGTGTGCGTGCGTGCGTGCGTGCGTGCGTGGGGCAGTCCTCCACGTCTCTGCCCGACCTGTGCCTCCCAACCATCCAATGCGATTTTTAATTGAACCGACGGTAAAGAGCAGGCTCAGAAGCGAGGCCGCCTGCAGAAGGAGCCAGAGCTGGCTGGGCACGGGGGCCTCCCTCCCAGGCCCGCCTTCTTCTCCACCGACTTTCTGCTTAGCAATGCCCTTCGCCTAAGGGGCCAAGCCACACAAAGGGACAACAGAGAGTGTCAGCACAGCAGCGCTCGCAAGGGACACAGCTGCTGTCTCCCTCTGCGCCCTCTTCCCTCCTCCCTGTGACTCCTCCCAAATGCGCCACCCCTTCCAGGAGAGGGGAGTCTTCCTGAGTTCTCCGCTTCCGCGTTCTAGAGCCACGCCCAGCACAGTGTGGGTGAACTGGCGCTGACTGGCTGCTGCGGGCCCTTTTCCTGATGGAGAGAGGCAGCCCCAGGGGTTCTGCCCACGCTGTTCTCTTCCCAAGTCCTGCATGGTGGTCCGAGTGGGGACGGGGGTTGCAGAGAATGGGGTGGCCGGAAGACCTCCAGCACCTTGACCAAAGGCTTGGGGAGACTCTGTGGAAAACCTAGAATCAGCCAGACAGCTTTAAAATACTCGCCATGCTTGCCTAGTTTTTTTTTTTTTTAAGAATTTTATTTTATTTATTTTTTTCTTGTTTCACAATCTTTGTTTGTTTATTCACTCATTTTTTTTTTTTTAGGAGAAAATGGAAATCTTTATTTTTAAACACTAGTAATACATTTTCAGGCTGTTTTATTTTATTTTTTTTTATTTATTTTTTTTTTTTTTTAACATTCTCCAATTCCTTTTTAATAGTTAGACATTTCAAGCATCGTAAGGAAAATAAGGAGGAAAAACCAGAAACTAACTTCAGTACATTTCAAACGGAATGTGCCTCAGATCAATTAAAAATGCAAGAAAAAATAGCTTTGATTCCGTTGTTTTTTCCTTTAAAAATACATGTTATCTGTACAAGATACACTACAGT
>PVJA010001417.1:88177-128062 GCA_004027025.1 Myocastor coypus | reverse complement strand
AAAAAAATAAAGTACTTAAACTGATGGGACCAGGTTCTCCTAAGGTCGAAAGAATTCCCCTTTACTTAAATGCAGATACCAATCAAACGCAAGCTTCAAAAACCTTTAGGAGAGTCTTAGGAACATTGTCTTAATCATCTTGTGTATATACATATATAATTCAGCTCCTGCCATATTTCCTAGCCTTTCTCCTTAATCTCTTTTCACTGTTTAATCTGTAAGATCTCACATTCGATTTAACAGTGTTAGCCTTTCAATTTTTATTTCTTCTTTTGAATTCTTACACTAGGGAGACTATGTTATATTTACTCATGTGGCTCTGGTTTATTTCATTTATGAGTATACCTTCAAGTTGCGTTCACTTATACATGAAAGTATTGAGTTTATTATTCTTTATGGCCGAGTAATACTCCATTGTATAAAAACATCATATATTTTCATCCATTCCTCAGGTGGCATGCATTTTGGTTGTTCCCAAGATTTGGCTATAACAAATTGTGCTGCTATAAATATAGGTGTGCAAATAGCACAATGGTATGATGTTTTCAGCTCTTTTGTGAAAATTCCCATTAAGGGAATAGCTGGATTCAATTGGATTTCCAGTTCAAGTTTTTAAAGTAGTCTTCACACAGTTTTCCATAATTGAACTAGTCAGTATTCTCACCAGCAGTGGAGAAGAGTTCCTTTTCCCCCACAGCCTCTTCAACATTTGTTGTTGCTTGATTTCTTTATGGTAGCCATTCTTTCTGGGGTGAGATGATATTGAAGTGTTGTTTTGATTTGCATTTCTTGAATGGCTAGTGATGTGGAGCATTTCTTCATGTATTTGTAGGCTTGTTGAATTCGTTTCTTTGAGAAGTTTGTGTTTGTCTCAGATGCCCATTTCTGGATTGGTGAAAATCTTTTCGAAATTTGTGGGTTGTCTTTTCATTCTGTTGGTAATTTCTTTTGACATGAAAAATCTTCTCAGCCAAAGGAGGTCCCATTTGTTGATTCTTTCAGTTGTTAAACGTGCATTTTGATTCTTGTCCATGAATTCTGCCTACCCTGATGAGTTCAAGATTTCCTCCGACATTCTCCTCTAGGAGATTTAGGGTTTTTCTTTTAATATTTAGATCTTTAATTCATTTTAACTTTAGTGTAGCACATGGTGATAGATCTGGATCAAGTTTTAGCTTTTGGCATATAGAGAGCCAGTTTTTCCAGCACCATTTCTTAAAGAGGCTGTCTTTCTCTCAGTAAACATGTTTGGCCCCTTTGTTGAAAATAAGGTGGCTGAGTGTGTTTGTATTTACTTCTGCATCTTCTATTCTATTCCACTGATCCTCAGGTCTATTTTTTTTTTTTGCCAGTACCATGCTGACTTTATCACAGTAGCTCTGTAGTATAATTTTAGGTCAGGAATTGTAATGCCTCCTGCCTTACCTTTGTTGCCCAGGATTGTTTTTGCAATTCTGTGTCTTTTTTGGTTCCAAATAAATTTTAGGAATGACTTCTCCAGTTATGTGAGGTATGTTGATGGTATTTTGATAGAAATTACATTAAATCTGTATAACAATTTAGGGAATATGGTCATCTTCACAATGTTAGTTCTTCCTATCCAGGACCAGGGAATATCTTTCCATTTTCTGAAATCTTCTAGGATCTCTTTTTCATAGTACTGTAGTTTTCTTTTGCTTCTTTGGTTAGGTTAATGCCTAAGTATTTCATTTTCTTCAGTGCTATCATAAAAGGTATTCTTTCTCTAATTTCTCTCTCAGTGTGTTTGTTATCTGTATAGAGGAATGTGATTGACTTTTGTGTGTTGACTTGTAACTTGCTATGCTGCTGAATTTGTGTATTAATTCTAATAGCTTGTTGGTAGAGTTTTTGGGGTCTTCCAAATAAATTATCATGTCATCTGCAAATAGTGAAAGTTTTAATTCTTCTTTACCTATTCTTATTCCTTTTATTTCTCTTTCTTGTCTAATGCCTGTAGCTAATGACTCCAGAACTATATTGAACAGGAGTGGTGATAGAGGATATCCTTGTCTTGTACTAGATTTAAGAGTAAAAGGCTTCAATTTTTTCCGCATTTAGAATTATGTTAGCTCTACAATTGTCATTGATGGCTTTTATCAGCTTGAGGTAGAGGTGCTCTATCCAAGTTTCTGCAGGACTTTGAACATGAATGAGTGTTGGACTATGTCAAAGCCTTTTATTTATCAATTGAGACAATCATGTGATTTTTGGCTTTGGCTCTATTGATATAGTATATCACATTTATAGATTTGTGTATACTGAACCATACTTGCATCCCTGGAATGAATCCAACCTGGTCATGGTATATAATCTAGTTGATGACTTGTTGTATTCCAGTGGCCAGGATTTTATTGAGAATTTTTGAATCTATGTTCATGAGAGAAACTGGCCTGTAGTTTTCTTTTTTAGTTGAATCTCTTTCTGGCTTTGATATTGGTGTAATACTTGCTTCTAGGAATGATTTGGGGAAGATTGCTTCCTTTTCAACTTCATTGAAGAATTTGAGGAGTATTGGGCTTATGTCTTCTATAAATCTCTTGTAGAATTCAGTGGTGAATCCATCTGGTCCTGGACTTTTCTTTGTCGGTAGGCTTTTTTTTTTATTACATTTCGTATTTCATTGGCTGTTATTGGGTTGTTGAGAGTTCTTATATCTTCTTGATTCATTTTGGGTAATTTATACTTTTCTAGGAATCTGTCTGTTTCTTCTGTGTCTTCAATTCTGTGAGAGTAAAGATTCTCAAAGTAGCTATTTATGATCTTCTGAATCTCTGATGGGTCTGTAGTAATTTCACACTTTTCATTCTCTATTGCTTGAAATTGAGTCCTTTCTTTCCTCTTTTTGATGAGGTTAGCTAGGGTCTTATCAATTTTATTTAATCTGTCAAAGAACCAGCTTTTTGATTCATTAATTCTTTGTATTGTTTTCTTTGTCTCAGTTGAATTAATTTCTGCTCTAATCTTTATAATTTCTTCTTGTCTTTGGGCTTCTGATTTCATTTGCTCTTCCATTGCTAGTTGGTTTAGGTGTTGTATTAGAATATTTATTTGTTCACATCCTGTCTTCTTAATATGTGAATTCAGGTCTATAAATTTCCCTCTAAGAACTGCTTTCATTGCATCCCATAAATTCTAGTAGGTTGTGTTTGAATTTTCATTAAATTATAGATACTGTTTAATTTCATCTGTAACCCACTGGTTGCTGAGAAGAGTGCTGTTTAATTTCCATGTAGTCCTGAAATTCCTATGGTTTCTTTCATCATTATTTCCAATTTCATTGCACTGTGGTCACATAGTATGCATGGGATAATTTCTGTTTATTGCGTATACTTAAGCATGATCTATGGACTAATATGTGATCTATTTTAGAAAATGTCCCATGTGCAACTGAAAAAGTGTATATTCTGAAGTGTTTGGGTGGAACACTCTGTGTATGTCCACTAAGTTCAGTTGTTCCAGGTTCTGGTTCAGGTCCGCCACTTTGCTAGTTTTTTGTCTACTTGACCTATCTTTTTGGGATAAAAGGGTGTTAAGGTCTCCTGTTAAGATATGGTATTTGATAGTATATTTTTCATGTCCACTAAGGTTTGTCTTGTATAACTTGGTGCTCCTGCGTTGGGTGCATACATATTTATGAGTGTTATCTCTTTATCTTGAATTTTTCCCCTACCCAGTATATAGTGGCCTTCCTTATTTTGTTTGATCATTCTTTGTTTGAAGTTTAGAGTGTTTGCAAACAAGATTGCTACCCCTGCTTTTTTTCTGAGGTGCTGAGTCATGTAGTATTGTTTTCCATCCTTTAACTTTTAGCGTATGAGTTTCTTTATGAGTCAAGTGTTTTGCTTGTATGCAGCATATGGTTGGTTTTTGCTTTCTTATCCACTCTGCCAGTCTATTTCTTTTAATTGGAGACTTGCATCCACTTACATCAATGGTTATAATTGAAATGTATTGACATGATTGACATGAGTTTTACTTACCACTGTTTACGCCTTTTTCTTCTGTGTTTAATTGATTGCCCTATTTTGTGGTTTTTTTCTTTTCTCATTTGTTGAGTTCAGGTCATTTTGGTCCCTCTCTAAAAATTTTTTTAGTATACTTCGTAGGGTTGGCTTTGACGTCATGAAATTCTTTAGTTGTTCATTGTCATGGAATTATTTCACTTCTCCTTCATACCTGAAGGAGAGTCTGGGCTGGAATTTTTTTTTTTCATGGGTATTTGAAGCACTCTGTTCCATGCTCTTCTTGACTTCATGGTTTGTGAACAGAAATCTGCCATTATTCTGATTGGTTTTCCTTTAAATGTGATTGGTTTCTTTTTCCTAGCAGCTTTTAATATATTATTCTTCTGCTGGATTTCTGGGATTTTGAGTGTTATATGTCTGAGTGTGTTTTTAGTCAGGTTGATGTTATTTGGAGTTCGATATGCTTCAGTTACCTGAATGTCTGATTGTTTTCTCAAATTTGGGAAGTTTTCTGCTGTTACTTCTGCCCGTATTCTTTTTATATCATTTGTGTCGACTCCTTCTTTCTCATTGATTACTATTAATCTCACAATGTTCATTTTTGAATCATCTTGGAGATGTTGAATTATTTTTTCCTGCATCCTGGTTGTTTTTAAGAGATCTTTTCTTACCTTTTCACTAGCTGCGACTGTATCGTCAAGATCTGAAATTCTATCTTCACGTATGATTGAGATTTTATTTTCTTGTATATCTCTTTCAAACTGTTTCATGTGATCTACTTCTTTTTTATTTTGCCCCATCAGGGAATCCATCATTTTTCTACTTTTCTCTAATTTTTTTTTTATCAGTGTCTTCTTTAGTAGTACTGATGTCTCTCATTACAGTTATCCTTTCTCTCTCTAGTGCAGAGATTATTTCTGCTCTATTCTCATCTCTACCTTTCTGTAGTTGTTCCCCTACTTTAGATGTTATTAAGTTAGAGATATCTTTTTTAACTTCAGAGGTCATTTCTGCTCTGGTTTCCTCTACACATTTCTACAGTTGGTTTTCTACTTCAGAGTCTATTAATTCATGCATTTATTTTTTTACTTCAGATGCTATCTCTGATCTGAGTTGCTCTATACGTTTCTGCACTTCTCTGTCTACTTCAGAAGCTATTGATTCAGAGATTTCAACTCCATGATTTCCATTTTCTTGTATGGTAGTGTCTCCTGTAGCTATTATAGGTGTGCTCAGGACCCGAGATTGCATTTTGCTCCATGTCTGTGTTATTCTGTATAGCAGTGACCTTTGGTGCAGGACTGTGTGCCCACAGGTTAGTCAGTCAGTCTAGGCTGCTGGGTCAGCTGAGTGGAGAGGGAGAGAGGGAGGGAGAGAGGGAGGGAGAGAGGTCTCACTCTCCTGTTGGGCCTGGCTGCTGGATAGGCTATGCTTGCATTGAGCTGGTGGTCTGACTCACGTGGTGGACCTGGTGCTGGATAAGCTGCGCCTGTAGTGGGCCCAAGGAAATCTCATCCAGTGGGCCCTCAGTGTGTTGTTTAATTTCCATGTATTTCTGGTGTTTTGTGGTTTCTTTTGTCTTGTATTTCGAATTTCATTGCACTGCAGTGAGATAATATGCATGAGACAAGTTCTGTTTTTTTAAATGTACTTGGTCTATTTTAAAAAATGTCCCATGTGCAGCTGAAAAAAAATGTATTCAGAAGTGTTTTTTTGGGAACACTCTGTACATGTCCAGTTATTCCAAATTCTCATTCAGTTCTGCTAATTTGATAATTTTTGTCTGCTTGACCTATCTTTTTGGGATAAAGGGATTTTAAGGTCTCCTGTTAATATTGCATTATTGGATATAAGATCATTTCTGTCCATTAAGAGTATTCTTGTGTAGCTGGGTGCTCCTGTGTTGGGCGCATACATATTTATGAATGTTACCTTTTCCTCTTGAATTTTCCCCCTAACCAGTATGTTGTGGCCTTCTTTATTTCATTTGATCATTCTTGGTTTGAAATTGAGAGTATTTGCAAACAGGATTGTTACCCCTGCTTTTTTCTGAGGTGCTGGGTCATGTAATATTGTTTTCTATCCTTTCACTTTCAGCCTATGAATTTCTTTATGAGTTAAGTGTGTTTCTTGTATACAGCATATTGTTGGATTTTGCTTCCTAATTAATTACATCAGTCTATTTCTTTTAATTGGTGAACTGAGTCTATTTCCATTGATGGTCATAATTGAGGTGCATTCACTGATGATAAACATGTTATTTACCTGCTATTGTTTACCAATTTTTTCTCCTGTGTTTAATTGTTTGCCCTATTTAGTAGATTCTTTACATTCTCATTCATGGAGTTTTGGTCATTTTGGTCCCTGTTTAGAATATCTTTTAGTAGTCTGTGTAGGCTTGGCTTTGTCATCATGAAATTCTTTAGTTGTTCTGTATCATGAAAATATTTCACTTCTCTATCAAACTTGAAAGAGAATTTTGCAGGATATAGCAGTCTGGGTGGAATTTGTTTTCATGGAGACTTGAAGTACTCTGTTCCATGCTCTTCTTGACTTCATGGTTTATGAAGAGAAATCTACCTTTATTTTGATGTGTTTTCCTTTAAACAATGTGTTTCTTTTCTCTGGTGGCTTTTAATATATTGTTCTTGTGCTGGACTTCTGGTATCTCAACTATCATATGTCTGTATTTTTAATTGGGGTTGATGTTATCTGGATTTGTGTATGCTTAAGTTAACTGAATGTCAAATTGTTTCCCCATATTTGGGAAGTTTTCTGCTATTATTTCTGCACATATCCTTTTATATCATTTTACTCCTTCTTTCTCATTCATGCCTATTATTCTCATGTTGTTCATCTTTGCATCTTGCAGATGCTGAATTATTTTTCCTGCATCCTAGTTGTTTTTAAGAGATTCTTTTTTACCCTTTCACTAGCTGCAGTGGTATCTTCAAGATCTGAAACTCTATCTTCACTTTCATTCAAATGGTTGTGCCAGCTTGTGATTGAGATTTTAAGTTCCTGTTTATCTCTTTGTAACTGCTTCATGCATTCCATTTTTCCCCTATATTGCTCATCAAGGACTCCATCATTTTTCTAATCTCTAGTTTTTGTCAGTGTCATTAGAAGCAGTTATTAATTATTTCATTATAGTTATCATTTCCTTTTTTACTTCAGAGATTATTTTTGATCTGATTTCCTCTCTACCTTTCTGTAGTTGTTCCTTTACTTCAGATGTCTATTAATTCTGAAATTTTTTTTTACTTCAGAGGTTATTTCTGAAATGAGTTCCTCTATACCTTTCTACACTTGTTTCTTCAGATGCTATTAATTCAGAGATTTCAGTTGTGTGATTCCCATTTTCTTTTATGCTAGTATTTCCTGAATTTGTTCTGGGTGGGCTTGGGGCCTGAGATTGCATCTTGCTCCTTCTCGCTGTCATTTTATGTAGTAGAATTTTGGTGTAGAGCTTTTGTGCAGTTGCAGTTATGCCTTTAGATCCTACTGAAATTCTTCCTAGGAGAGATTATATGGTTAAGGAAGTTACAGTTTTGTATTTACAGAACTACAGTTCTACAGAACTACAGAACTAATGGGCTTGAAGACTAGTTAACCCAGTTATCTGTTGCCTCTGCTGTAGATCAAGAGAAAAAGAGAGAAGACAATCTCATAGATCTGTGTCTAGCAAAGTGTCTCAGCTTACCAGGTCCAGATTATCAAGTTTAAACTCATGTAGATGTTCCTGGTTGAGTTTGGCTTATGTGTTCAGTTCTTCCTGCTGCAGCCCATGGAAGTCAACCCACTGTGTCCCTCTGGCAAGACGTTCAGCTCCTGAATTAGCTGGGTGGGTCTGGCTCCTAGTCTCTTTGCAGGGGGTTTTGCTTTTTTAGTTTTAAAAGGTTCTGTCCTTTAAGTAAGGACCTGGCTTTGGGACACTCACCCCTGTTCATGAATATGATATGTAAATCATATGAATATGATTTGTAATAGGCCCTAAGCAACAGTGTTGGGTAACTTTGCCTTGTAGATCAGTTTCTGAGTTCCTAAACTTGGAATATTATTAAACATTTATGGGTAATGAACTATAGGGATGGAGATATGAGGACACAGAGCAATGATACTGAGGTAGAGTCCTGTAGATCAGAGAAGAGGTTCATCAAAGATATATAATTACAAGTTTCCTGCAGAAGCTGACATTGACGCTATTTACTACGGTCTCTACATTTCTAGTTCATACTACTTCCCTGGTGGGAAGGAAGTGATTATATAAATAGAGAAGGGTGAGATTATCAATCTGTGCTTCCCACTGGCTCTGATTGTGGATGGTCAGCCTAGAATAGTCAATGGAAACACACCAAGGGATGAGAAGCACAGGGCAGATCAGACAAGGGAAGACAGGTAGAACCTCCCCCCCCCCTTACCTTCTACCAGGCTCGCAGGCAGTGCCTTTCAAAGAGGGATCCACAGGCTGAAGTCCATAGGTGTTTAGTACAGGACTGGATTTTGCATTGTATTGCTTCTTTTATGTGTCTTTCTCCAAGGACCTTAGCTCTCAGAAACCAGCAAAATCCAGACCACATCAAGAATTTGTGAGTTCTTGGTTTGAGAGTTCAGAGGCAGTACATCTGGACACCTATGGCTCTGCAGATCAGGAAAATGACACTTGGAATGTCAGGCATGTAATTTTTCCATTTGAACTTAGCAAGGGATATAGAAGGAGGGCTATACAGGGGCTGAAGGGCATGGAGAGGGAAGGGAAAGATAGTTCTGGGCTGAACAGTTGCTTTTTATTCTTTTTAATATCTCCTGAAGTACTACTTGTTGTGTAGGGCTGATTTCAGATCTTACATGTAGTCCTGAGCTTGAGACCCTTAGTGCTTCTTCCAGGGGTGGGGGGATAGTGCATTTATAGGCTCTCCTTAAATACACTAGAGGTGCACATTAGCTTCCAAGAGAAACTGTGACAAAGCAATTTGGTCTTTTCAGACCTCCAGCAAGCACTCTAGGGGCACAGTGCAGACTAGGAGTTTTTTTTTTTTTTTTTTTTTTCAAAGTGCACTTGGAAAAGTCACCAAACAAGAAATAACTCCAAAATGACTGAGCAAGAAGAAGGTTTTGGGTGGCCCACCTGTCTTTCTTTCACAGGGAACCTGAGGGTTAGGAATTGAACTCTTTTTGAGCATACCTGTAGTGGTTGATTTATTGCCTCAACTGGAGATGTTCAGAAGCTTAATTAAACTGACTCTGCAATTCTACCTTCTAGGGGGTATAGGAATCACAGTTGGGTCCTCATCCCCTGAATGATATAAAAGTGAAATGAGAGATAACAGACAGGCCTCCTTTCTTTGGAGGAGCTCCAGTCTTTAACTTCCTGGCCCTCAGCACAGACTCTTTGGCTTTTACCTTGGATCCTTCAGCCTTCTGTTATAGACTCCTAAGCCTTCTATCACAGACCCATCAACTTCTTGATACAGACTTGAATGGGACACTGCAGCGAGCTCCAGAACTTGGACTGAATCCTTCAGTCTCCAGTGTGCAGATACACTCTGCGTACTTCCTGATCCAACTCTGTGGCTGACTATTGTAAGCCAATTTCATAATTTCCTATACATTTGTAAATCTTGTGTTATATCTATTTCTCTAGTAAAAACTGACTAATACAATATCACATTGTTCTAATTTCATACACAGTGAAGAAACACATAATTTCCTTTTTTGCAATAATTTTTAATTAATTTTAATGAGAAAAAATAGCAGTGATACAGTTTCTAAACAGGTCAGTAGAACAATTATAATAATTATAATAATTAATACATTGCATATTATTGTCTTCATAGTAGTTATTCAGAGTATGAGATGCAGACATGATGTCTTGTCTAAATACTGTAAATACAAATGTTTCTTCTCATTTAACTAAGAGAAAGTATCTGTATATCTATCCTATTTGGCATCTACAGATATATACGTATATTTTTTTTTCACTACAAAATGGTCCTTCATTTATATCCCCCCTTTTTTAGCTGGATCAAATGGGATTTCCAGTTCTAGTTTTTTAAGGAGTCTCCACACTGACTTCCTTAATGGTTGCACCAGTCTACATTTCCACCAGCAGTGGAGAAGGGTTCCTTTTCTCCACAGCCTCTCAACATTTGTTGTTGCTTGATTTCTTGGTGATAGCCATTCTTTTTCTGGAGTGAGATGGTATTTCAGTGTTGTTTTAATTTACATTTCATGGATGGCTACTGATGTGGAGCATTTTTTTCACATATTTATCAGTTTCTAGTATTTCTTCCTCTAAGAAGTGTGTGTTCATCTCAGATGTCTATTTCTGGATTGGGTTTTTAAATGTTGGGGCCCTCGTGTTTTTTAGTTCTCTATACATTCTAGAGGGAAGACCTTTGTCTGAGTGCTTATTAGTTAAGATTTTTTGAAATTTTTGGATTATCTTTTCATTCTGTTGATAATTTCTTTTGACATACAAAAACTTCTCAATAAGAGAAGTTCAAGGTGTTAATTCTTTCAATTATTTCCCATACAGTTTGATTTTTGTTCTTGAACTCTTTGCCTACCCCATAGGTCTTCAATATTTCCATCTACTTTCTCTTCAGGAGATTTAGTGTTTCTATTTTAATGGTTATATCTTTAATCCATTTTGAGTTCAGCTTAGTGCACGGTGATAGACCTAAGCCAAGTTTTAGTTTTTGGCATATGGAGAACCAGTTTTTCCAGCACCATTTGTTAAAGAGGCTATCTTTCCTCCAGTAAACATGCTTTACCCCTTTGCTGAAGATATGGTGGTTGAGTGAAATGCAACTGTTTGTGTTTTGAGTGAAACACACTATTTCTTATTCAGGGTTCTTTTTCTTGGGGGATTTTAAAAAAGTCACTTTTATAACTCTTCTTCATTCACACTTAATTTTTTGTCTCTCTTAGAATCTTTGAAGGAATATAACTCATCTTTTGAAAGGACACCATTTCTTTCCTTAGGCCCTCCAAGACAGATCTGCTGCAGTTTTTCTGGACTTAAATCTCTCCTTATTTACTTGGATACACTCATACTATTAATCTAGACCAGAATTGTTTCATCTTTTGGAACTCCTGATAACTGCAACCCAGTTCTTTTACTGAGTAAAATGTAAGCAAGATCTGGCAATCTTGAGGGTATGGGAATTGTTGTTTATATGTCTGAGGTACTTTAAGCCACACAGGTATATACATAAAAATCGTATCACTCAAGCAAATGCATGCAGTTTTTCTAGCTTCAAAGCTTCTACTCTGAGACAACATGAAACTGACAGTTCTCAAATAAATTCTACCTTTTAACCTTTGGCAGTTTGCATTCTTCTTCTCACCTGGCCTTTCTGCTGTAGATACTGTTGAACTCAATAAGAGCAATCCAAATGAGATGTGACATAAGAGAAGACAATGGTGTGATGAAAATTGCATCTCTCCCAATGATAAAAATTCTCTTTCTTTAGGATCACAGAATTGTCCAAAGATGGATGTTGCCCGAATGTATACCATATGTGGCCCATCCAAGAGTTATCCTGCAAGCACATTTGTTTATACCAAACTAATTCTAATTCAACATGTTTCAGCTTATGTAAAATGGTGATGACCCAGTAAAGGAACACAGTCAGGCTTTCTCATTTACAGCAATTCACTCTAGTATCCATGTCTCTGTCATGAATGACAAGATGAGTTAGAGAGTGGAGGCCAATTGGCCTAGTACACATATAGTGGGGATTCTTGTCTTTAGAAACCAGCCTGAAAACACGGTCATGGAAGAAACTAGAGTTCAGAGATTTGTTTTATTGATGAAATTCAAGATGAAGACACTAAATCTTAAGATAAAGCAAGTCATGAACTGGGTAGGTAGCTTATTGGTCTAAACACCTGCAGTGCAAGAACCTGGGTTCAATCCCTGGTACTGCATGCCATGTAGGCCCTGGAATCCCAGGCATGCTGTGCCAGCCACTGAAACCAGGCATGGTGTGCATGCCTGTAATCCCAGGCTGTGGAAGCTGAGACAGGAGGATCAGTACAAGTCCAAGATAATCCTGTGCCAAATAAATAAAGAAAAAACAAATAAATTTATAAAAAGTAAGTCATATAAGACAAGTGATATGCAGCTCTCTGTGGGTATAGTCCCTTAGGCTAAAAGGAAGTTTAACACTAACAACAGTACATCCATCTGTTTTTCTTTAAACCAGTTTTGTAGGATGGGGAATGCTACTGGGAATGCTACTTTTCTTTATTTATTTCAAACGCTAGCTTTAAATAACATGCTTAGAAATATCATTTACCTTGTGATATTTACAAAGTGAATTTTTAAATAACTTTGATGTCTTTAGGTCCTCAAGTAGAATTTTTACTGATGCAAGAGGTTTAGTAGAAAGTACTGACACATGTTCATGTCTGCCAATCGTGGCCTTTGTCCACGGGCTACCTTGAGCGACGTTGCTGCTCACAGCAAGTGTGGCTCTCATGTTGTTTGCAATATCTGAAATCACTCCATCATATATGTTTCCAAAATTATATGTCTTTTCACTTGACAATTGCCTCTTGAAGATTAGTTTCTGACATCTGAAACTGGGATACTTGTAGAGATTTGACGTAAGTAGCATATTTCTATGGCAATATGAGGCAATTAGAGCACTAATAAAGGAGAACCTGAGAGATTCTGCATACTGTGCAAAACATGCATATGGGTCTATGACATTTGGAGAGGCAGTTGTAGTGCGTTTTCCAAGGTTACTGTACTCCTAGCTTATGGCATTTCAGGGAAAGGATGCAAACATGATAATACAATTGGGTTAAAGATCAGCTCTCTGACTGCCCCTTTCCTCTGTCTCTGGTAAGTGATGATAAAGACAGAATATACAAGGAAATATACCAGGCAGAGGGGAACAGAAAGCAAGAAAGGCCCACAGAAGGGGAGACATGCAGGATTACATTCTTAACATTTTACACATTGTAATGGTTGCTACACTGTGTAAACTGAGAAGTCTAAGTGGTTAACTAAGTAACTCAGTAGTACTATGTCACGGGTTGTAGAGGGTGACATGGGTTTACCTTTCTAGGATGCATCATCGTGACAACTTGAGAAGTTTAGGAGTTTAACTAAGTGACTCAGCGGGAAGCCCAGGATCCCACCTTGAAAACATTCCCAACCTGTGCAAAATGGCATGGAGATGGTGTGAGTGCTCCACTCACCCGAGGCTGGGTAGCCCACGTACAGTGTAAGGGAGGAAAGAGGGCTCGCTCTTCCCCTTTTGCTCTTGTTGCTTTCTCTGCCACTTACCCCTGGTATGTATCACTCACAATGGGAACCAGATCAGCCAGACAGGAGTTTTATGAGCTTTTATTATTGAGCTCGCGATTGCCAGCCAGCTCTCATGCAGAAGACTGAGCAACCTCGAACACAGATAGCAGAGAATTTATATAACAAGAATCACATGATGTTTGGTAAGCAAATCTGTTATTTAGCACAGAATGACAGAAAACCGCATTTATTTGACACAGCTATAAACTGTAACTGAAGGGTCTTTTATAGTTTAGCGATAAATGCATATTTTTATAAGATACATCTTAACCTGACTTAGGCAATGGTTAGGAAGGGGATTTGCTTTAGCTGGTGTTCTTGACAAGAAACAGCTATTCACTGCTAAATAGCCTTGAGACAAGAGCAAGAACACATTCCTTAGAGTAGACCATAGGAAGTACAGGTTTTTTTTTTTTTCCTAGTAATTTTCCACAGTTGGAGTGCAAAATTCACAGCACAAACCCCTTGAACTATTGCCCCTCTGCCATACCACCTTCTTCAGAGTCTGCTGATTATGGACTGAACCTCTTTTCACCTCAGTAAATCTTTTCTTCTGTTATTTGGATTGGTGGGTATTTTATCTCAGCAAACACAGAAAAATAAACAAGACAGTCTCACAACCAGGACCTTTAGCTCAGAGGGCTCGCAGTTCATTTAGCTGCACCTGAGCTCCCAGGGTTCTGTGCGTGAAGATGGCTGAGCAGGGGCTGCTGCTTCTGGTGTGCTTCTTTCTCCCTCAGGCTCTGGTCTCAGAGGGCGCCAAAATCCTGAGCATATCCCAACTAGGTGAGTACTTGGTAGAAGAATTTAGAGGCCTGTGTAAGTGGGATACTGTCCTTTAGGGTCCAGGTAATCACAGCTTGAAGAGGTAGGCATGGTCAAAGGTGTAGAGCAAGGTGTGGGCTGGCACCATTGGTGGGGCACACGGGAGGGAATAGACTTTCTTTCTTTCTTTCTTTTTTTTTTTTTTTTTCATTTTTGTAGCCCAGGCTGGTCTCGATCCTCCTGCCTCAGCCTCCCAAGTGCTGGGATTACAGGCATGTGCCACCATGCCTGGCTGGGAATAGACTTTCTAAATGACTTTTGTGTTTTACTGAATCCCTGAAGTTATCAAGGATTTGTTCACTCCACATTTTGTGGTGGAGATCATCTGTTCTTCACTTTTACCCAAAGCAAAGAGAATGCAAAATGCAAAATTGTGAAGGTTAAATGTTCATGAAATAATACAATTTCCTTAAGATATTTACATATTCCCTTATGAAATGATAGTTGCTCCTTTATTTTTTAATTTTATTTTGTTATTCATTTTAATGAGAAAAAAGGATAAAGTAGCAATGAGAGTTTCAAAACTGGTTAGCAGGATAGCTACAATAATGAATACATTGCATATTGTTGTCTTCATAGTAGTTGTTGAGAAGACAAGATGCAGATATGATATCTTTGTCTAAACAATAGTAGTACAAACCTTTCTTTTCAATGAACTAAAAGAAGGTAACTGTATATCTATCCTATCTTGTGTGGTTCCAGAGTAAATCCTGAGGAGATTTGACTAACCTCGTCAGATACAAAAGTTACACTTTCAGTTATACAGTTCTTGCTTTAACTCGATCTTAATCATCCAGTGGAAAAGTGTAACCAGGGGGTATAAAAAGAGTGTATATTAATATGCTGAATTGTAAAAGGCTCAAGTCAACAACTTCTGACAATTTCCAGTTGTGCTGATAACTCACTACTATTATGGACTATTGGACTATCTTGGCTTATTTTGCTGAATTCAAGTACCTACAATGGCTTCAAGTACAAAAAGGTTCTTTAAGGACTTCTTCAAATATAGCTTTTCTAACTGCAATGGAACACCCATCTCTGACAAAACAAAACAAAATAGAGGGATATATTGGGAGCCAGGAAGCTAGAAAATTAATCAAAAGTGTGTAGGTGGGACTAGGCCTCAGTGCTTAAAGCAAACAAGATACACCAGTCTGGAGGTAAACATCCTGCCTGGTTAAGGTCTGCTATTAGTATCTAGACCACCTAGTGTCATATGTTACTAACTTTTCAAAAGTATAGATAAAGGACTGTTTTGATAGTTGTTCCTTTAGATATTAACAAAAGAACCCTGAATTTGTGAATCTTCAAGCTAGAGGGAATCAAGAACACATACATATAATTCTGCCTTCATGTTTTGTCCTCTCTAAGCTTCCTTTTGTAGGGGACTCGACAGATCTCTAATATCACACATAAAAACTACACACGATTTTTTAATGTGGGAGACTTACTGGAAAAAATCTCTTAAAAGCACCATATTTGCCTACCCCAGCCTCTAAAATTGAGCTTTTGTAGTTTGTGGTACTGAAATTCTTGTTTTTGCCCTAGAATGCACTCCTACTCATTAATATCTTCCAGGCTGGGTGCCTCTCTGGGCGCCTTCTTCCCTGTAGCCAGTTCTGCACAGTAAAGTGTAAGCTGAAGCAGATGATCTGAGGTAGGCAGTCTCTAGTTTATATGCTCTCTGTTATTTAGAATATGAGTGCAGCATATGCCATCAAAGCTATGTGGAGACTTCAGGTTACTTGAGCGATCTTATTGGAGGATTGCCATAGGTTAAGGCTTGGACTCACGTACTGGGTATGATACGAAGTGGGACAGAATCACTAGAAGAATTTAGCTCCATCTCTGCACTGTTGAACGCTCTGTTTTTCTGTAATTATCTTGAAATTTTATTTTCTCCTACCACCTTTACATTGTTACTAGAAATTCCACTTTTATCTTTACAAAGGTGGTATCTTGTATTGTTTTAGGTGCAAGCCATTACCTTCTAATGGACAGAGTATCTACAATTCTTCAAGACCATGGTCATCAGGTGACTAAACTTCTTAATAACAAAACCATTATTTCAGGTATGTGTCTTTTTTTCCCAAAAGTAATGATTGTGTGCTTTTATTTAAAAAAATCAATAATAATTTCTGTATGAAATTTGTACAATAGGATTATTTGTTTGGTCTTTCTTTCTCTGTCTGTCTGTCTGTCTGTCTGTCTGTCTATCTGTCTGTGTCTCTCTCTGTTCGTTAAGTGTTAGAAATTTTCTTAGGCTTTGTACCTAGTCTACGCCTTACTATGGCATACTTTTGGATTTTACCTCAGCTAAGATTTGTATATGGTTTCACTGTATGCATGGAATGCTGATGTACTGGGACACAGGTGACCAAACAGAGAAGCATTTGTTCTTTAAGAAATTGGTTATGTAAAATGTCATTTGTCTGTGAGACTCATCCTTGAAAAAGAAACACATAGTATTTATAGGACAGCATTAGTTTCCACGTGTGTGAACTACTACAAAAAGTTGAACCTAGATCTTCCCTGGTCTTTTGATTCTTCTTTTGCTATGTGACCTCTCCTTCTTGCAAGTGTCCTGATATTGGATGCCATCTATCATGTTGTGATGGAGCCAGAAGCACTCAGCAGAAACCCTTTCTTCTAAATAATGTACCCAGCCTCAGTATTTGTTGTAACAACACAAAATAGATTAAGAGTTCCATTTTCCTAAGGGCCACTTTATTACAGGCCACAGTCCCCACTTCATGACTACTTTGAGGGATCATACTTTGAATCAGTTTTGAACTGGACAGCAATATTCTGCCATTGTAAATGTTTTCATTATACAAGATATTCCTATTCCCCAGATTACTCACTGCTCTTCATATCAGACTAAAAAAAGAATCACTTCCCCAGTGAATCTCTTATTAATTAACACTTTAAGATTAAGATATATGATGAAATTGGCTATGTATTAATTGTACATAATGATATCAAAAGTTTAATTGGTTCACATCAACTAGAGAATTAGAAATTAAACGAAGCCTTCAATCCCTGTTGACCAAAAAGTACATAGAGACCCAGAATACTTAAACTGACTTTTTCCCCCGAGTCTCATGGCAAATGAATTGTTGCAATTGGCTGCATGTTGTTCTTTGAAGAAAGTGCTCTTATTCTGAGGCTTTTTAAAACTTCGAAGACAGCAGCCGGGCGTGGTGGCTCACGCCTGTAATCCCAGCACTCGGGAGGCTGAGGCAGGAGGATTGGTGTGAGTTCGAGACCAGCCTGTGCTACAAAAGTGAGCTCAGGATCAGCCTCAACTGCATAGCGAGACCCTGTCTTAAAAAAAAAAAGACAAAAAAAAAAAATAAAACTTCGAAGACAGATCTAAGTTAATTTTGATGAATAAACAGAGCAAACAATTATAAACTTTGAAAGAGAACCTTTTGGCATAGTTATAGTGTAGATGTGTTCATAGCATCCAGTGAGCTTCTAGATTGTGTTCTTTACAATTCACTGAATCCTGGTTCTGTGCATTTCCTTTTGTATGTACCTTTATAGGCAGTCTGATTTGATGGCACTAGCAGTAGTCGTTTTGTTTTGGTGACTCTCATGGCATTTTTAACAAAATCTGAATGCTACTGCTGTTACTCTGGCTGCTTTATAAATTATGCACACCAATGACTGCCACTAATTCAGCAATGCATGGATTCTTTCAGCTTTATCATTCAATGTCAGTCTTGTGTTTCATACTTCTGTATTTCCCAATCACTCAACATTTCTGAAGTTGAGATGGAGTACTATTTCTTCTCTTCTTCAGTGAAACTTGTGTAGAGATTTGAAATTAGAAAAAGACACAACGTTGGATTACTTTTGAGAACTGTCACCTGAATCTATGCATTGAGACTTTTAAACTCATAACAAATACTTGTTTGCGTTATTTCTCTATTTAAATTTTTCTTCTTTATTTTTATGAGTCAGTGCTGGCTGTACCAATGCACTAGTGTAAAGAATGTTTCCATTCCTTTGAGGAGTTGGTATGTGTAGATAACACATTTTTATTCTTACCTTTTGTCACCTTACTGTGCACTCTTCCTCCTGAATTTTGATCTTCCAATTTGAGAAAGACTCGTTTCCACACTTCCTTTTGTCTACTTCACTTTGTTCCTTATTGCTTCTCATACAAGAGAAAGCATGCAATAGTTCAGCCGTGTGTCTGATTTCTTTCCCTTAACGTTATGACCTCAAAGCACATTTATTTTCCTACAAATGACAAATTGATCCTTTTTTATGGAGCGTATGATTCCATTGTGTGTGATTTTTAGGTTAAATAAATACCTTCCGTGCTATTGTTAGCAGATAATTCTGCTGGTAGCATGCAATACTTTTCTAATTTATCCTTAAAAATATAAAGAATGAGCTGGGTGTGGTGGCGCACACCTGTAATTCCAGCACTTGGGAGGCTGAGGCAGAAGGATCAGTGCGAGTTCGAGACCAGCCTGGGCTACAAAAGTGAGCTCAAGGCCAACCTGAACTGCATAGTGAGACCCTGTCTCAAAAAGACCAAAAAAAAAAAAAAAGAATGAGATCGGACCCAAATGTTAATTGTTTGATGTTCTAGGTATTTTACTTTTTATAAAGCAAACTTGTTGTTGTGGCAACAGAAAATGGACTAAGAGGGTGGATAAAGGTGTTTGGATTTATCTATGTCTTCTGGGCTATGTATTCCACTGCTTGCTTAGTAAGTTTTTATTCTGTTTGTGAGGGTTCTGACGGAAAAGGCCCACATGTCAGGTTGGATTGAGATTTTTTATGCTATGATAAGTAAGAACTAACCCTATATTTCACATTTTTTGTCAATTTTTCTATCCATTTATTCTCAATGTTACATCAATTTCTGTCTAATCATTTATTTCTTTTAATTTTAACTGAGAAATGACATAAAACTTTGTTCAGCTACAATCTTTAACCCAACTTATCTCAAAGAATGGACCTTTGCTTACTTTTTAAATCATTTATCCTTAAACTCCTGGCCTTAGATGGCCCTTTTGCCCCAGCTTCTTGAGTAGGGTCAACTGTTTCTCTGTGGTCAGGACTGTCCTTTCAGTAAGAGTTTGTTTTTTTAACATATCATATGTAAGATAATATAAATTAGAGAATTTTAGTATATTGCCTCTGCTACTGAGAGATAGACCATCTGCTGTTCAGTACTGATCCAGTAGTGATGTCAACAGAGTTAACAATATCTGTAGTACAGAGCAGTATTCGTTTCAGATCACAGACTGTGGAAAACACTTGATCCTACATGGAATTTTGGAATCATTTTCCACTTTACCTTCACTCAATTTCAAAAAAATAATTATCAAAGCAAGAAACACTTCAAAGTAATAGAGTTTACATGATGAATCATTTTATTCTTTCTTTCTTTCTTTCTTTCTTTCTTTCTTTCTTTCTTTCTTTCTTTCTTTCTTTCTTTCTTTCTTTCTTTCTTTCTTCTTTCCTTCGGTGTTCAGGGTCTCACTACTAGATTGGATTCATAATGATGTGCCTGTTTACAACCTGCCCCCCAAGCTCTGGAATTACAGGCAAGCACCACCCTGGCTAGTCTCAGTCGTTGTCTCAGCAAGCGCCAGGGGCAGGGGTGGGGCTGACAGGGCAGGCCCCGTGATCCAACCCTGCTGGCAGACGCTTTAATCTGCTAAACTATTTGACAGGCTCTGATTGATCATTTTAAAGACACTAGCCAACACTTATGCTACCACATGAGCTTTATTTCATGCATTTTATTATTAACTTTCAATCATTTTTTATACTGGAAATAGAATTCAAAGTCTTCATAGTGCTCTACACTTTTTGCCCTTTTCAATTATTTTCATTTTAAAATTATTATATTTTAAATCCAAAAAAAAGTCAGTACATATTTGTCATAGTGGTCACACTCATCATAGGGGATTTGCACCTGTACGTAACACATCCGAATTCTTATTTTACAAGTGCTCATTTCTCCCTTTAACCCTTCTCCTCCTCATTTATAATTTTTTTCTTTCATCCTGTTTTTCTGTTCTCTTTTTCATTCATTTTCCCTCCTTCCTTCTTACTCCACGCCCCTTCATTGTTGCCCTTCTCATCTGAACACGTTCTTCCTGTCTCTCCACATCTATCCTCCATTATGGTTATTTATCTTTTGGGAATTTTTATTTTTTAAATTTTTAAAATTCATTTTAATGAGAAAACAAAATAGTAATGAGACAGTTTCAAAACAGATCAGGACAGCTGCAATAATTAATATGTTGCATATTGTCTTCATAGTGGTTATTCAGAGGACAAGATGCAAACATAATATCTAAATAAGTTTAGTACAAACCTTTTTTGAACTATGAAAATGTAGCTGTATATCTATCCTAACTATTTTGCATATGCAAATAATTTTTTTCACTGCAAATACTTTTTTTCACTACAAAATGGTCCTTTATTTATAACCCTCTTTTTTTGTCTTGTTTTGTCGGAAATAGGTGTTCCATTGCTGTTAGAGAAGCTGTATTTGGAGCAATCTTATAAGGACCTTTTCACACTTGATGACAGTCCAAAGATTGTAGGTACTTGAATTCAGCAAAATAACCCAATATAGTCCAATAGGCCATAATGGTAGTGGGTTATCAGCAGAAGTGGCAATTGTCAGAAGTTGTTGACTTGAGCCTTTTACAGCTCAGCATATTAATATGGCATGACTTTTCATACTTGGTGGTTATACTTTTCAGCTTGGTGTTTCAGACCAAGTTAAAGAAAGACCTATATAATTAAAAACATAACTTTCATACCTGACAAGGTCAGTCAAATCCCCTCAAAGCTTACCCTAAAACCATGTACAGCACCTTATAGGTCTTTGGTCAGTACTGGCCATTTGAATGAGTCATGGCCATTGCTTGACCAATTTTCTTTCTGTGAAAGCCTGAAAAAATGTATTCTCTCCAGGTCTTTTAGAAATTTTTAAACCAGAGAAACAATACAATGTTTAAATTTGTGTGCCCAATTTATTTCATTTAAGATTAAGGTTCCAATTGGGGCCCGGCAGGATGGCTCAGTGGTCTAAAGCACCTGCTTGGGAAAGCTTGGGCAGCTTCAGGGACCATGGTTTGATCCCTGGCACCACATGCTGTGCCAGCCCTGCCCTCAGGGTGGGCTGAGCCAGCCATAAACATGAGTGAATAAACAAACAAAGGTTCTGAAACAAACAAAAAAAAATTAAAAAAAATTTTAAAAAAAAGATTAAGGTTTCAAGATGCACTCAGTTACCTAAAAGTGACTCAAGTTTATCCTTCATTGTGCAGGGTAATGCTCTATGTATAAATTCTACATTTTTTTGTCCATTTATCTATTAATGGGCATATGGACCATTTCCAGGATTTAGCTTTATAAATTGTGTTGAATAAACATGGGAATGTATATATTCCTGTGATATGCTTTTAATTCTTTCAGGCAAGTATCCAGCATGGGAACAGGTTGGTCTAGTGGAACCTCTAGGTTCAGTTTTTGGGATATTTTCATTGTGCTCTTCATAGTGGTTGTACCAATTTACATTCTCACTAGCAATGAAGAAAGTTTCTTTGTCTCTACAGGTTCACCAGCATTTGTTAGTGATTTCTTGGTGATAGCCATTCTTTCTGAAGTGAGATAGAATCTCTGCATTCTTTTAATTTATACTTCTTAAATGATCAGTGATGTTAGTGATGTTGAAACTTTTTCATATATTTATTAGCTATATTTGTACTTTTTCATCTGAGAAATGTCTATTCTTTTCAGATACCCAGTTTTTGGATTAGGTTTTCAAATTTGGAGTTCTAGCTTTTTTGAGTTCTTTACATATTGTAAATGTTAGTTCTTTATTGGAGAAATAGTTGGTATTTAATTTTTCTAATTTTTGCGGGTTGTCTCTTTCTCTGTTGTAGTTTCTTTGGTATGCAAAAAGTTTTTTAATTTGTTATGAGCCCAGTTGATGATTCTTTGGAATAATTCTTGTATCACTGGGGTTTTGGTCATAGTCTTTGCCCATATCTATGTCTTTAACAGTCATCTATTTTATTTTCCAACACATTATGTTTCTGTTTAAAATATGGAGCCTCTGATCCATTTTAAATTTAGCTTAGCACACTGTGAGTGATATGGGTCTAGGTTCAATTTTTGGCATGTGGAAAGTCAGTTTTTCCAGCAACACTTATTAAAGAGGCTATTTTCTTTGAATCAAGGTGTTAAAGATAAGATAGATAGATATCTTTTGTTAAAGATAACATAGCAGAATATACTTGAAGTTGTTTCTGCATCTTCTGTTCCATTGATCCTGTGGATTTTTTTTTTGCCAGTGCTTTTTTTTTTTTTTTTTTAATCACTGTAGCTTTGTAGTATAATTCAAGTTGTAGATTATTAATTGGTCTTGTTGTTCAGAACTGTTTTTGCTATTCTAGGGCTCTTTTGGTTCAACTTAGGACTGTTTTCTCTAATTCTATGGGTTTTGCCATTGGTATTTTGATTGGGGTTGCATTAAATCATATTTAAGTTTTGGAAGTATGGCCATTTTTACTATATTGGTTCTGTCTTTTCAATAACAGAAAATTTCCACTTTCTGATATCCTCTTTGATCTTCTGTTTGAGTAATGTAGTTTTCAATGTTTGCTTCCATTGTTATATTGACTCCTAAGAATTACATTTTTCTGAATAATATCACGAATGTGTTGCTTCTTATTTTCTCTCTTAGTGAATTTGTTATTCATGTGCAGGAATTCTACTGATTTATTTGGGTATTGTATTGACTTGTATATTGCTATGCTGCTAAATTTGGTTATAAATTTTAAGTTTTTTGATTGGGTTTTTGGGATCTTCCATATAGAGTATCATGTCATCAGCAAGCAATTATTATTTAGCTTTTTTACTATTTATGTACCATTTATTTCTTCCTGTTGCCTAATTACTCTGGCTAATTTTTCCAGATTTATACAGAATAGGAGTAGTGATGGTAGACATTATTGTCTTGTTCATGATTTTAGAGTAAAAGCTTCCAGTATTTTTCCATTTAGTTGGGTATTGGCTGTTTATCTGTGACAGGTGGCTTTTTACCTGAAATGTTTTGGAACATTTCATGAAAATATTTTGGGCTTTGTCAAATGCTTTATCTACATCTCTTCAGATGTTCTGGTGCTTCTGATCCTGGGTTCTGTTAATGTGGTGTATACATAGGTTGATTTGCATATGTTGAACATCTCTACATAGGTGTTTGAATTCTACTTGGTCACTGTGTGAAATAGTTTTGATCCAGTACTGTTTGTCCCTATCTTATTGAAAAACTTTGAATCTATGTTTATCAAGGAGACTTACTTGCAGTTCTCAGCCTCCCTAGCATTAGGATTATAGGAATGTACCACCACACCCAGACTCATAGTATTTAGACAGGACAAACTTTCTCCAGGATGAGAGCTGGGATTTTAGGCATAACTAAAAGGGATGAGTGAAGAGAAAGTTATCCCAGTTACAGCTAAAGAAAGATATCTTGTGAAGTCTGTTTCTGTTGAGGTATGATGCTGGAAGGAAGGTCAGGGTTGGAGAAGAACAAAGAGACCTGTGCCAATGTCCAGCAATAGGCTGGGTTTCTTTTAGTCATGATTATTCAGGGCTTTTCAGTGGAGATGACAGGTAGAGAAAACATTCTGGTCAGAGGGAGGAGGCATGCCCAGGGCCTTTTAGTCCTACTGGACCATGTAGGTAGCTGAGTTAGAGCTTCTGGGACCTCTGCCTCACAGTGCAATCTCATTTCTAGTGGCTGCCTTGGCAGTCAGGGCATGGCTGTTGGGGCCTCTTAAGGCAGTCCCTCTTACAGTGGCCTGGTTTTTGACAGAAGTAGCAGATGATGAGGTTCAAGCTCTTCTTGGAGCTCAGAGAACCAGACATAGGATCTATTCTGAGGTTGCATCAATGACAGCCATTTCTGATCTCTTTGTTTTCTCTGCCTGGTTTTCTCCCAGTCCTGATTATAGGACACTAAGGAAACCATTTTTATTTTTTTGCTTTTTGAGACAGGGTCTCACTGTGCAGTTCAGGCTGGCTTTGAGCTCACTTTTGTAGCCCAGGCTGGTCTCGAACTCACAAGGATCCTCCTGCCTCAGCCTCCCAAGTGCTGGGATTACAGGAGTGAGCCACCATGCCCGGCCATTTTTATTAAAATATCAAATGAGTTGTCTAAGCAGGCACTTCATCCACTGGGCTATCTCACTGGCCCAATAGTTGAAAATTTAAAGTATCTTAAAGGCTTAGTTTTAGTTCTTAAACCTTCAAGAAAACACACTAGAAAATGTTTTTCATTCCAATATCCACCCTGGCCAGCAGGGGTGTGACTGCTTCAAGTAGGAACAGGTAGTTCCACTGGCTATCTTTTGGTTGTTTAAAATTAACAATGTGATATTCATCCCTAAATACAATAGCAGATTGTAATGCTGTCTGCCTTTCATTAGAAGTCAAAGTTTGTTTTAGGATTAACATTGCATCCTTCGAATCTAGTGCATAAATCTGAGGGAGGCCTCTAAAAACTTCAACATACTTATTAGAATCATCTAAAGATTTTCTAAGATTTGACTTTATCTGCTTTAAGTCACTGAAAGAAAAAGGTAAATGTACCCTGGATGTTTCAAATTGTCTTTTTCCTTCTTTAAAGGGTGTTATCCTTGAGGAGCTTGCATAAACCCAGCTGAGGATAGAGGTAGCTTGGTAGGGGACTTGATTGCAAGTGCTGTAGAAGGCTTATCCTCCAGAAAGGCAAATAGGGAAAACCTTACATGAAGTAATGATTGCTGAGGCTGTGATTAAGGCTGTCTTGTCCTTAGGCTCCAAAGCTTAGGAAGTAGCAGCTTTAGTCTCCAGATAGTGACACCTGAACTCCCTAGTTTCCCTGTAGCGACATCTACATTCTAAAACCAGATAGTAATGACTTTCTTAATGAAAACAAAATCAGAACATAAGACTTTTAAACACCTTTTTCCTTCCTTTTGCAATATTTTTCTAATTATAAAATAATGTTATAATTTATACTTCCATCTGCATTCCATTGATTGACTGACTCTTTTTCAGTATGTAAGCACCAAATATATTTCAGTGCCTAATGAAACACTCTGAAGAGTAAGAGACTTTGTGAGATAACCTCCATCCAGTGACCTTGATGGATGACCTCCAAATGATAAGGGGAATGAAACTCCTGACCTGAAGGGTACCTGGGTTGAGTTTGTGATCTCTAAAACTGAAGAACGAGTTTTAGGGTGAAATAGAGGTTAAGAGCAGAATATTTATTGGGGGAAAGAAAGCTTCTGTCCAAGAGAGAGAAGGATAAAAGGAGGCCCCGAGCATGTTACCCTCCCAGAACACTCTTTAGATATCTGCTGTCCATTTGTTCAAAAGTTTGGTTCAACTCTGATACTTCTTTGTTGATTTTTCCATCTTGTTGATCTATTGGTGGCAGTTGGATATTGAGTTCCCCTGTTTGAATTAAATTAGTGCTTATGTGATTTTTCACAGAATTAGTGTTTGTTTTGTTTAGCTGGGTGCACTGGTACTTGGTGCATATATATTTATTGTCAATCTTCCTCTTGGATTGTTCCATGTATAAGAATTCAGTGACCTTATTTGTCTCTTCTAACCAGCTCTGGCTTGAAATCCATTTTGAAAATTGAATAGCTGCTTTTGATTTTTTTTTCAAGGTTCCTGTCCCATGGAGTATTAGCTTCCATCTTATTACTTTCAGTCTATGAATTTGTTTTTGAGTTAAATGTGTTTCTTGTATGCAATGTGTTTTGGAGCTTGTTTCTTGATCCAGTCTTCTAAACTGTCCCTTTTGATGGGTGGATTGAGACTATACACATTGTTGAGTATAACTAATACATCTTGACTTATCCTTGTCATATTATTTTGCTATTATTGGGTCTCTTTTTTCAGTTTGATGAAATTTCTTGCCTTGCCTGGTAGATTTATTTTCATTGGATTCCTGTAATTGTTGTTTTTTGCTAGAATGTTCTGCAGAAAATTTTGGCATGCTGGTTTATCATGGAAGTATTTTATTTCTCCATTAGTTTTGAAAAATAATTTTGTGTGTATATCAGTTTGAGTAGAAGGTTGTTTTGTTTTATGGATTTAAATACTTCAAGTGTAATGGGTTACTTAGATTTCAGACTTGCTGAGGTAATTTCTTTGTGAATTAGTAACGGGGCATTCGAGACTACTCTGTAGTTTAAAAATTACAACCTTAAGCCCGCATGTCTGGGAAATTCCCCCTGAGATTGGTAAGCTCCTTTTATAACTGCTCTTGGTAATAGGACATGGTATTTATGTGGATCAAAGGTTGATAACCTCAGAATGTATTGAATTTTAATAACCTAAGTAAAGTGATTCATGTAGTTGTATTTGTGCCTAAAACAATCAGCCCCTATATAATAGGTGATAATTCAGTTTAAGCCTGCCTGTTGAATCATATAGGAATGTAGTTGATGATTTTGTTCTGCTAAAGATAAAAACAAGTTCCTTTAGATCTTGTGGTCAATGTATTGTCAAGTTAATTTATAAACTGTGCCTGTGTGTTAGTAGGTTACAAATGATTAATTTTAAAAGTCAGGAGTACTTGCTAAGTAGAAAGTAATTTCTGTTTAAGACCCTGTGCTCTATCACTCAGGGCTCTTCTCTGTCTTCTCTCCTGTGTGAGTAGAAGTCAGGAAGGCCCTGAGCTCGATATTAAAGGCTAATTTTAAATTCTCAGTTTGGATTTTGGTCTAGCTTCTGTTTGAGAACCCATAATATAAAGACTCCTTGATTTAAGGGTTTGTGTTGAAAAGTCTGCTGTGATTCTGATGTGTTTTCCTTCACAGAAAAAAAAAAAAATATTGAGTTTAACAGCTTTTAATATTCTGTTCTTGAGTTGAATTTCTGGGATCTTGACGACTATGGTGCTTGGTTTATTATTTCTGATCATGACTAGAGTTCTGAATGCCTCAGTTAACTGTATCTCAGTTTTATCTTTTTTTTTTTATGTTTGGAAAGCTTTCTGTTTTTACTTCCGTAATCAAGTTTTACACGTTCTTTGTGGTATTTCCTGATTCTTCACTGAGTGCAATTAATCTTACATTATTCTTTTTGCATCATCAAGAAACTGATGGATTATCTTTCAATGGTCCCTGCTATTTTTTAAGAGATCTTTCACTTAATGATCATTAATGACAAATTCATAATATGTTGGGGAAGTTTGTACCACATTATTAAAATAGTACTCAAGATTTACTCCTTTAAAAATAGTTTTGTCATTTAAAAATATTTTTATAATGTAAAAATTTTAACAAAAATCCTGTTTCTATGTCTTTATCATTAGTAGGCATTATGTCCTAATACACAGTTCATCTTTGTTTTTACAGGTCTCGCTAGTTATATTGACATGACTAACATGATTTCATTTATTTTTTAACCCCCATCTTAATAGTTGCTTAAACTTTAGATGAGCACATACTCATTCCTCCCTTTATCTAACCATTGAAGTCCATAAAAGAAGGAATCACTCATTACCTAGAGAGATAAAACTAACTGGGCAAGCTAAGATTGACCAGTTCCTACCTGATAACAAGCACCTGGAGAATGTAAATTTTGTGACTGAAAGAGCCCTAAAACCTGGAATTTCTTGTAAATTTCCAAAAACAAAGAAATGTGTTTGGTGTGGTAGGTAAGGCAACTTGTTAATGTTTAAAAGCCCCTGAGAGCAAAGCCTGGAGTCAGTGTTTTGGTGCTTGCTGACCACTGCCCTGCCAGCTAGATAAAGCTTGCCTATATCTGAGTTCTTGGCCTCTGTGAGTGTTTCTTGCAATTAGCCATAACATTGGGAATTCTTGGGGGATGACTGCAAACACTAATGCCGTGGCCTTAGAGTATTTAGAAAAGACAGCTTCATCCCTTCCACCAGGTCTTGTTTGATGAGTAAGTCAGGCAGAAGATTGATGGCTGATATAAGGAAGTCACTAACCTCCAATTCAGGTTTATAATTAATACTATGATTTTTCTGTTTCCGAGTAAATGGTATTTATTTTAGCTTATAGTGTTGAAAATGATAATATCTTCATTTTTGTAATATTTGAGGTCAATTTAAGAATACTGGAATTTAAAAAAAATTAAGACAATCACCCTTCTTTCACATCTCAGAATTTGCACACAGCTAATTTCAGAAGTCAACAATGTCAACTTTGTCCATTGAATGGGAAAACATTTTATATATGAATTAAGTATTAAGAGATGAACCAGGGGATGGTGAGCTGGCTCAGTGGAATAAGTGCTTGCCTGGCAAGAGCAAAGTCCTAAGTTGAATTCCTGGTACCATCAAAAATAAAAATAAATGAATAAATGAATAAATGAGTAAATAAATAAATAAATAAATAGAAAGAAAGAGTTGAATCAGCAATGAAGGAAAACTTGAGGAAGGCCAGGGATAAGCTTGATATTGCTTGACCTGATCAGAGATCTTCATTTTTCTGATGCGTATGCTGCCTTGGATTTACTGACTTGCTTTTCGGAAGGCTCCAAGTTTAGGCTGTCTTTCATGTAGCTGAAAATTCCTTGATGTTCTAGTATATGAGTTTCAGCTTTGTCTTCCTTCTGAAAAGTGGGCTTACTCTTTTCCACTCAGGTGAAATGAATGCATATATGTAAAACTTTTTTTTAAACTTTATTTATTTATATTATGGTCAGCTCAGCCTGCCTTGGGGGTGGGGCTGGCACAGCATATGGTGCCAGGGATCGAACTATGGTCCCTGTGGTTGCCTAAGCTTGCCTAAGCAGGTGCTTTGGACTGCTGAGCTATCTTGCTGGCCCATGAATTTTAATTCTATGAAATGTATGCTAAAAGTTTTCTATAGCCTGCGGTAAATGTTCTGAATCTCCTCTATTCAACATCTTCAAATTTTTATTGTCTCTTCTTTGTCTGTTAATTTTAAATAATTAATTTCCTGGTAAATATTTTGGCTTTCTGCCTATCTTCTTTTTATGTTATTGTGGAAAAAAATCGGACGTGCACACTTTTATTGAGGTCTTTCTACACATGTCTTCTTTTCTGTTAATCTCTTTGGTCCATGTACCTGAAATGTTTCAGATATGTTTTACTTTTAAAACAAAGGTACAAAGAAGTATCTTTTGGGTGAATCTTTAACTTAGAGGCGTTCATGGTAAGAAAGTAGAAACTGCATTATGAGGAAAGAGGATGACAGAAATAAAAAATGATGAAAGTAAATTTAAAAAGCATGGAGAAACAGAAAGGCAGACAAAGGTCTACTGTAGTCCACAGCCTATGTCTTGGCTCCTGATGATGGTGATGATGAGAGACTCAATTTCAAGCACAGGACAAACAGTACAAGGCAGGAATATCCCATGATGAACAATAGTCCCATTGC
Source organism: Myocastor coypus (assembly GCA_004027025.1). Lineage (NCBI taxonomy): Eukaryota > Metazoa > Chordata > Mammalia > Rodentia > Myocastoridae > Myocastor > Myocastor coypus. The sequence goes on along the minus strand of PVJA010001417.1, from coordinate 98,492 downwards.
CTGAGAAACCATGGCTACTACATACTTCATGTTTGGATTGAGAATTTTGTCTGAAAGTAGGTTTTCTTACATGAGAAGTAGCTTTGGAGAAGAAATCTACTGCAGAACTTTACATATATTATAGTGGTACACTTAGGAGTCATTTTAAAATTTTTCATGCATAACACTGGATGAAATACACCTGATCACAGTTTTATAATGAAAACATTTCTTTTTGCATTATGTTAACTATCTGTGTTACATAGTAGATGTGTGTAATATGTGATGTGATCTGTCTGTGTTATGAATAATGACTATATACCTGTTATAATTAGCAATGGAATTGGTACAAAATAGTACAATACTATGTAAAAACTTGTTCATACAACTTGGAAAAGGTTGACAATGATTCTATTGATTCAGCTACTAATGTACATCCTTGACATATTGCAAATACACAGCAACATCCACTATTCACTCCTTTTCAGAAAGTTGATGAAGAGTGGGTGTATTGTTTGAAACTGAGCTACTGTGGATGTCTAAAGTCACAAAATGATAAAACTTGAGGGTTTCCAAGGAAATTCAGTGGAGAACATGGAATTGTTTTCCTGATTTCTTTTTCAGTTAGTCCACTTTTAGTGTAGACAAAAACTATTGATTTGTAGTGGTGATTTTATATTCCTCTACTTTGCAGGATGTGTTTGACAAATTTAAAAATCTTTCATATTGAATCTTTAGGGTCAATATAATATGATATCACTTGCGAACATGAATACATGCATGTCTTTCTTTATTATTTATATCTCTAAGATATTTTTTTCTTGCCTAATTGCTTCAGTTAAATTTTCAATAATCATAGTTGCTATTAAAGGAAAGAGTGGACATCTTTATATTTTCCTTGATTCTAGAGAAAATGCTTTCAGTTTTTGTCCATTCAATGTAAATAATGACTGTAGGTTCATTGTATATGACTTTTAATTTGTTAGGGAATAATTTTTTATTACTTTTTTTTTTTTTTGTCTTTTGAGACAGGGTCTCACTATGCAGTTCAGGCTGGCCTTGAGCTCACTTTTGTAGCCCAGGCTGGTCTCGAACTCACACTGATCCTCCTGCCTCAGCCTACCGAGTGCTGGGATTACAGGCGTGTGCCACCATGCCCGGTGCTAATTTTTTATTACTTTTGATCAGATGTGCTGTTTAACTCTGGTAGTTCCATCCTGATTTTTGTTTTCTGAATGATTCTTCTCTTTGTGAGTGTAAAAGTCAACTATTGCTATTGAGTCAGGACCTATACATTCCTTTAGCTTATTTTTCTTTTAAATTTATTAGTTTCATTAGTGTTTGACAGACATCTATTTGTACTTGTTATATTTCATTGTCAGATTGTTTCTTTACCAGCATATAGTGTCATTGTTTGCATTGTATGCCTAGACTTTGCTTGAAGTCTGCTTTGTTGGGTATGAATGCTGTTATTTTGACCTTCTTTCATGCATGTTGTTTTCCATCCTTTCACTTTCACCTTATGTGTATCTTTGCTACTTGTGCATGATTTCTCAAGTAACAGAGAGCTCACAGTTGAATTTTAAGTCCCATATAACAGGCTGGATTTTTTAAATGGTTAAGATCACTAACACAAAGAAGTTATTACAGAAAGGCTTGTGATAATTGCTACCATTTTTGAAACAGTTGATTCCTTTCAGGAGAAATGCCTGAATATCCATGAAATCTTAATACCTGAAAGTATGTGGTTGTGTTGTGTTTTCAGCTTGGCTTACCTGACTGTTCCTGTGTGAATACTAAGCCCTGCCTTGTCTGCCACACTGGCTAGGATCAGTGAATGGCACATTGTCTGTCTCAGGGGAGTATTCTCTCCAGAAACATTAAACATCAGTTTGTGTCCTGTGTGCCCAGCCACTGCTTTCACCAACTAGCTTTGCAGTCTGAGGATTGCGGGGTGGACCACTGGCTCCTGAGGTCCCTTTTTGTGTACCAGTGATGTAACAAAAGTTAGTGCAGTTGTGTGTCCCTCATAACTCAGGAAAGTGAAGAATACAACCAACCACTGAGTCCTGGGATTAGTAGAAATGAAAGTAAAACCTTACATTTTAATATAAATCATACCCATCATTAAGTGTGCAAACTGAAAAATTGTTTGATGCTGCATTAGGGTTATTCACAGTTACCAGATAAAAATGATAGTACTGTCTTTAACGAGAGCTCTAAGTAGAAACTTCCATCATTTAACAATTTCTTGAGGGCTGGGGAGATAGCTCGGTGGAATAAGTGCTTGCCTGGCAAGCTTAAGGTCCTGTGTTCGATCCCTGGTACCACAAAAACAAAAACAAAAACAATTCCCTCTGTCTCTGTAAGGTCCCAATCAATATTTTCATGTTATGCATTGACTAGGTTAAAGCAAAACAAAATAAATAAAAACATTAAAAAGAAAACATTCCCAGAAATGAAACTATGAAATAAATAGTATTCCTATAATTATGTTAAAGTTCATCTGTGTGTTAACATACTTTTATCTTTTTGTTGATTGGCATTTTCTCAGATTTTAAAGAGGAAGAAATATCATACAAGATCATCAGTTGGGTTTCACCTGAAAAAAATAGAAATGAACTTCTCAAGTCTGTTCATTCCTTGGTAGAAGAAACATTGGATGGCAGGTAATTTGTTTTTATCTTTTCAAGCAAACAGTCATCGTCTTAGTCATAAAAGACAAGATAGGTGCATGAACTAGGAGAGAGTTGAAGAGAAAAGACGGAATGGGCAGTTCTATGGTTGCTTGCATAAATCAAGGGATGAGAGGGGCAGAAACTCAGTAGAGAGTTTGATAAATAGAATAGAAGGCACCTCACTCCGAGTCATTGCTCTGTATTCCCTTTCTTTTATTGTAGCTATCAAAACACTTGAATAGAAAGAATTGCTTCTTGAGTATCTTGGCTGACACCACTACTACTATGGACTATTAGACTATATACACAACTACTTTCTCTTGGTTCAACGAGAAGAAAGGTTCTAAACTAATAGCGTTTAGAAAAGATATGTCTGCATCTTGTTCTCTGAACAACTACTATGAATACAACAATATGCAATGTATTAACTATTGTGGCTGTTCTACTAAACTATTGTGAAACTGTCTCATTGCTATTTCTTTCTCATTAAAATAAAAAAAGAGTGGTTGCTTCTTGAGTATCTTCAGTGCAGTATTTCATCTACATCTTCCAATATTATCTCCTCACCAAAAAAGTCAAAGTAGAAATCTCAACAGTTCATCACAGAGAAACATTAATCAACTTTTTAGGGGTGGGGAGATAGCTCAGTAGAATAAGTGCTCACTGGGAAAATGCAAGGGCATGAGTTCAATCGCCAGTTAACTTTTCCCATTTATTTGGTATCCTTCTACCTAAATTTACTTATTGAGGAAGTCCTTATATACATTTTTATCATATGCTTTGAGAGTTTGCCTATTAGATGCCCTTTAAAAACATTGAGTAGCCTGATAAAATGTAATAAGAGATAATTGGAGTTGTGCTATTATTAAAATACATAGAATTTCCTACCAGTACCACATAAACAAGGAGAGACAGAAATTTGTGCCTGTCTTAGCTAAGTAAAATGGCCTGGACCTGCTTGCTATGCTGGAAAATTCCCTAGAATATCAAAGATGATATTGAAATTATTCCTCTCAAAATCTTTCTTCCCTTCTTCAGCTGGAAGACTGCATCTCCTTCCTTGAAGGACTGATACAGAGAACTTACACATTATCTTGTGTTGCTAGTTATATGTCTCTAAAGTGTATATTCCCTTCATTCCCAGCTTGAGATCAAAAGCTCAAGAATCCAGTTATTAACGACTAATTCAAAATGGTTGGTGACTATAGCTTGAGTTACTGAGAACAGACCTTCTGAAGATGTTTATAACTTATATACTGCAAGAAAGAATTCTGTACTATTACTATTATGAAGTCTGCATAGATACTTTATTTTTAGCAGTACTATACTCCAAAAATTATTGAAAAACTTTTTTTTTTTTCAAAATTCTGTCAGTATTTGCTTCAGATATTTAGAGTCTCTTATTTGGAGCCCATATATTGATGGATGTAATATACTCTTGGTAAATTGGCTTGGCTCTTTTTTTATTTTTATTTATTTATTTGTTTTGTCTTTTTGAGACAGGGGCTTGCTACGCAGTTCAGACTGGCCTTGAGCTCACTTTTGTAGCCCAGGCTGGTCTGAAACTCACACTGCCTCAGCCTCCCAAGTGCTGAGATTACAGGTGTGCACCACCACACCCAGCTACGAATTGGCTTTTTTGACAAGTTATAATCTCATCATTTATCATTGCAAGGTTCGACTTTAGGTCCTATTTGCCTGCTATTAGCACAGGCATGCTGCATCTCTTTTGGGTCTTACAGGCATTATCTTTTGCTCTCCTTTCACTCTGAATTTGTCTCTCTCAAGCTGTTGTGAATCTCTTTTAAATAACATAGAAGTAGATCAATTGTTTTGGTAATCTCTGCTTTTTGATTGAAGTATTTAGTATATATATAGTAGAAATAATACTTGTAATAAAGAATTTTTGTATTAAAAAAAGAATTCTGTGCTAGTTACTCTGGAAAATAACACTGTGTGGAATATATTTACAGAATATTGCTAGCATCTCTTTATTTAACAAATAAAAGATAAGAAATAACTAGAAATGATACAAAATTTCATTAAACAAATATGAAATGAACAATGGTTTTTGTCCTGTATGTTTTTTTTTCAGTTTTACTAGACTTGCCTTTATTTTTTTCATGATTTAATACCTTTATTGTTTAAATTTAACAATGGTTATATTATATATTTTCATCATCAGATCAGTTTAGATTAATAGATATAGGTATATAACATTGATCAAACATTAACACTTTCAATAAACATTCCCTTTTTTTTCTTTTCCCTTTTCTTTTTTTAAAAGTTGACACATTGCATATTGTCCTCACAATAGTTCTACAGAGCACAGTGTGTGGGCATGACCCACCTCCCTATTGATGTTGCTAAGAAGAAAAAAGAAAATTCTTCTCTTTGGACTAAGAGGAAGCAGATGCATACACAGTGAAATGTTCTGCAATTGCAGTGGGCCACCAGTGAAGCTTGTAATGTTGCATTCTCTCAGGCTTTCACAGAAAGCAAACTGGCCAAGCCATGGCCGTGACTCGTCCCGAAGGCTGACACCAACAACAGTTCCACAAAGTACTGTCTATGGTCCCAAACTTAATCCTGCGGGGATTTGACCCTCCAAATCATATTTGGCCATAATTGCCTTTGACTTGGCCCATTTCCCACTGTTCTGGTGCTTAAGGCTCATTCGTTCCATCTTTCTGGCCTTCTCAATTTTTTCTAGTTCTTCCAGTGCCTCAGCAGGATTGACCTTCTGCAGCTGTTCAAACTCTTTTAGGGCTTTCTTAACCTTTCCTTTCTTTACAATTTTGTGATACTTTTTACTTTTGATTTTCTTTTCTCTTCGAGCCCTGGCTTCATAGTAGGACTGTAGAGCCCGGGCCCTCTGAAGCTCTGCTCGGTGCATCTTAGCCTCTTCTAGGCTCATGGCCTTGAGAGAGGCTTTTTCCTTGGGAGTCAATAAAGGGTCTGTCACTGGCTGCTTATTTTTATATAGGAGGTTGAAAACTTCTTGCTCCAGGGGCGTTCTTGCCTTCCAGCCACTTAACACATGTTCAATGGGAACAAAGTTTGACTGCTCCTTCTCCAAGGGAAACACCAGCTGCTCTGCTTGCCGGTTCTTCACGACGATTGGATCCCACTTGGAGAGGGTCTTTGATGTTTTATTGAAAGCTACTTCTCTGTGGATCCTTTCAATCTCCTCTTTGTTAAGGGGCAATTCCACAACCTTCTTGGATTTAACTCTAGTCAGTTGCTTTTTCACAGCAGCCAATGAAGATGAAGTTTTAGAGGGCTTAAGAAGATCCAAAAGGAGCAGTTTTTCTCCAGATCCTTCAGAACAGACATTGAACTTAGACACCTTCAAGGAAGCCTCAGATCTCTCGGCCAATTTCCACCTCTTCTTTCCATCAAGAGAACCGATTGATTCCAGAAGCTTTTGATGCTTTCTCTCCTCATCACTGTCCCCCTCGTCTTCACTGGCACTCAATGCGTGGTTTGGCAGATCCACTAGTTCTTCCTGCTGCTTCAAAGCCAGAAGGCCCTCCGCCGCCCGGACCGCGCTCATCTTGGCAAGCCTGTATCTCTCACATGGGTCAAGAGAGGAAGCAGAAAGGCTGTCCTGTATAATGTTATCTTCAAATTAGTTGTTCAGGTTATCAGATTTAAATTTGAAAAAATAGTTTAAAAAAAGTTGTAAGAAATTAAAAAGAAAAGAAAACAGAAAAAACAAAACAAAACAAAAACAAAAACAACAACAACAAAAAAACACCAGATGCAGGATAGTGGCTATACAATAACTTCCTTGGAATATTTTGTGTATCCTAGTTACTGTGAAATTAATGGCTTTATAAAATATTTCTTATTGCTTTTTTGTCTTACAGAGATATATTTGATACCTTTTTAAAACTGTGGGAACACATGGGGACTTCATGCAGTTATTTGCTACACAGAGGCGATATCATGGACTCCTTGAGGAATGAGAGCTTTGATCTGATATTTCTTGATGCCATAGATTTATGTGCTTTCCTGACTGCTGAAAAGCTTGAGAAGCCATTTGTGGTCCTTCGTTCAATGTTCCACTATGTAGACTTTGGGCTGCCCAGCCCTTTGTCTTATGTTCCTGTGTTTGGTTCCTTCTTAACTGATCGAATGGACTTCTGGGGCCGTGTGAGAAACTTTCTAATGTCCTTTGTGTTTTATATGAAACAATGGCAAATACATTCTACTTTTGATAATGTCATCAAGGAACATTTTCCAGAAGGCTCCAGGCCAGTTTTTGCTCATCTTCTACAGAAAGCAGAGCTGTGGTTTGTTAACTCTGACTTTGGATTTGACTTTGCTCAACCCCTGCTTCCCAACACTGTTTATATTGGGGGATTATTGGACAGACCTATTAAGCCAATATCACAGGTAAGTAAACCTTTATCCCTTGGTTTGAGTTTTGACTACAGGCTCTGAGGACATGGTTGGTGACAGCCACCTTCCGCAGTATTCTTAAGGTTACATATAGTAAAATTAGGAAGGCAAACAGGGCAAATATTTTAAGGGGGCAGTAAATACAGTTTAGGCCTGTGCTAGGAATTGAAGGTCCTTCGCTTGCCTCACTCAAACATAGGTCAAAGATGTGATATTACTTTTAATTAAGGTTGGTATTTGCATTTGCATTTGGTGTCATACGATAATAAATTGTCACTTAGTGTCAACCCCCTGTTATTAGAGGTACTGTGCAGAAGATTGCTGACCTAGAGCAGATAGCTCTGTGAGGCAGTTATGATCAGGAGAGGGCTGTGTCAGAGCGACAGCAAAGACTGCCACACTTGCCTCCATGGTCCCCTGCATAGAAGGCCCTGGTTCTAGTTCCATGTAGACTTTCTGCCTTAATCTTGGGCAAGCTCCAGATATTTGAACCTGTAAAAACTATCTGGTTGGTTTAGTTGCACCAACTAGATAGCACCAAGTCTTGGTTTAGACAGACTGGCACAGAAGTTGTGGAATTTCAGAGAGCTCAGATTAGTATTCTTCCTATTGCCTATTAGCACTACATTGCTGTTCTATAGAGATCATCTCATATATTACCTAGCTCCCTGTAGGGAGGGTAATCATTCATGTTTCTATAAGGCAGGGAGCAAGATGTATGAATAGCAGAGTAAAGCTTTTCGCTGTCCTTTAGCTCAAGCAGAGTGGGCTTGACATTTCTTCAGGCACTGCCAGGCACCAATGAATCTCCATTTCATCTAATGACCCTGCCTTCTGGTAGCAGGAACTGGCAAATTATCTATGTGAAAGTGGGCTCTAATTTGGCATTAGAGATTTTTAGAAATGAGGCCTGGGTTGGAAAATCTCACTAATGGGGAAAACAGGACCTGAATATGTGGATGTGGACTGTGGGAGGCCATGAGGTGGAGTTTCCCGATGATTCTGGGTAATGCAGACTAAAAGATAATTCAGTTGCCTAAATAAGTGTAGGTGTTACTATCATAGATCTTACCTGACAGATATCAGCATAGAATGTGATATGGGAGTTATTAGGAGAGAACAACGTATAATTGCTTTGAATAAGTAAATAATTAAACACAGTTAAAAGTGCATTTTACAGTATGTGACATTTAAGCTCCATTGTCAGCTTGATTTTCTTGGGAGTCCTCCAGGGTATTAGTAAAACACCCTTGTGGATATATCTGTGTGGGTCAAGTAGATGTGACCAGGGGGTCTCCACTCAGTCCTTTTTCTTTCCTCTCTGGTGCTCTTCAGGTGTGCTTTGCTTTACACTCACCATGAAGTGAGCACTTTGTAATTCTAAGCCCTTCTTCCATTTTTTTTTTTGAGCCATTTGCTTATGTACTGAACCACTAATGCATGAGCAAATACACTGTTTAAAAAAAGTTGAGCATTGAGTATTTTGTCTTAATCTCAGGAAAATCGATCAGCACAAGGTTAGCTTATTAAATCAGGTTTTCACACACCTTTGGTTGGTAGAGCAAGAAGCCACCTTAGACCCAAGTCAGCCAGCTGCCTACATGCAGGCACACACGTGCCTTTGTAGGGTGGAGTAATCAGTGAGGTCAGCAACATGGAAATGTCTAATGCAGCAGTGAGGAGCCTGTTTTTGGGCTCTGGAGAACCACATCAACAGAAGACCAGTCTGATCCCCACATCAGAGGCTGAGATCACATTCATAGGCAACAAAACTCCTATGGTAAACTTGGCTGGAGTACATAACGTATTTCTGGTACTCAACATGGACACTATCAGAACTGTAAACATTAGAGGTATTTTATTATTTTTATCCTCCATTGTTTGTCATATTTGCTAGCCTTTTGCTGTCTAGTTAGATGCTGGCTTATTTTGCTTTATGTTTTGTCATTATTTTTGTTTTGTTTTGTTTTCTTCCCTCTTTTTCTGGTCTCCACTTTTCTTCTTTTTTCATTCTCTTTTAATCTCTTCCTTTATTCCCCACTGTGTAAGTTTCTTGTCTTTGTTTTTTGTTTGCTTCTACTGATCTTCTTTGTCTCTTTGTTCAACTACCTCTTGAATTTATTTTTTCAAATGAGTAAACGAAGTTGGGTGTGATGGCTCAAGCCTGTAATCCCAGCACGTGGGAGGCTGAGACAGGAGGATTGTTGCAAGTTCGAGACCAGCCTGGGCTACAAAAGTGAGCTTAAGGCCATCCTGAACTGCATAGCGAGACCCTGTCAAAAAAAAAAAAAAAAAAAAAAGGAGTAAATGATATTGAAAGGGAAGAAATTTTCCCTAACTCATTCCTGAAGGCAATTATTATTTTCATAGCGAAAACAAAGAAAGACCCAACCAAAAAAGTGAACTACAGGGAAAATTCTCTAATTAACACAGATTTACAAATTCATAAGATACTACCAAATCATCAAAAAGATTATACCATAGCCAACTTGAATTCGTCCCAGGAATTCATGGGTGGTTTAACAAATTCAAGGTTTACACAATATAAACAAAGTCAAAGAAAGAAATCACATAGTCATCTGAACAGATGCAGAAGAAGGTTTTGGCAAAATACAACACTCAGTCATAATAAAGACCCTACAAAAATCGGAATAGATTTTTTTATCTCAATCTAACAAAACCATCTTTGATTATTCAACAGTAAACATTATACTAAGAGCACACAACCTGAAAACATTCACTCTAAAATCAAGACAAAAACAAGAATATCCACTATAATCATTCCTATTCAGTATAGTCCTGGAAACATTACTGGACCAATTAGATAAGAGGGGAAAAAGGAGAAAGGATAGGAAAGGAAGAAGTTAAATTATTACTATTCGTAGATGACATGATACTGTATGTAAAGGGTTCCAAAATGCCAGTAAAAGATTTCTATTTTTAATAACAAAAGTCAGCACTCAAAATTCAATAGCAGTTCTATACACAAACTATTAACTTAGTGAAAGGAAGTTAGGGAAACCATACCATCCATAATAGTAACCTCCAGCAAGAAAAAAAAAAAAAAAAATCCAATACTTAAGAATCAATCTGACAAAGGAATTAAAGATACATACATTGAAAATTAAACTAGGCTGATAAAGGAGATTAAAGAGTATATCAGAAAATGGAAGGACATCCATAGCCCATAGATAAGAAAGAACACATTCAATAGCATAGCAGAATATAAAGTGGATACCCAAAAGCCAATA
>PVJA010001417.1:62764-88077 GCA_004027025.1 Myocastor coypus | reverse complement strand
CCAATAGCATTCCTCTACACAGATAACAAGCGCAGTGAGAGGGAAATTAGAGAAACAATAACTTTTACAACAGCACTGTGGAAAAAAATACTTAGGAATTAACCTAGCTAATGAAGTAAAAGATCTATTCAGTGAAAATTATAGTACTCTGAAGGAAGAGACCATAGAGGATTTCAGAAAATGGAAAGATATTTCATGCTACTGGATAGGAAAAACCAGTGTTGTGAAGATGACCATACTCCCATAGCCACCTAGCTTTTCAGAAAGAACTCTGTGACTTAATTTAATTTGCTGTCTCCTTCAGGACTTGGAGAACTTCATTAACAAGTTTAATGACACTGGTTTCATTCTGGTGGCCCTGGGCTCTTTTATGAGCAGGTTTCAGAGCCAAACAGTCCTTATGGAAATGCATAAGGCTTTTGCTAATCTCTCCCAAGGAGTCATATGGAAATGTGATCATTCTCTCTGGCCCAAAGATGTCAAATTAGCTCAAAATGTAAAAATGATGAACTGGATTCCTCAGAATGACCTCCTGGGTAAGTCCGATGTAAATCTGTTTCCATTGACTCATCTTCTGAACTCAACAATGTCCTAATATCTCCTTTGTATTTATACCAATGTATTTGTCCACTGTTAGAAATAGTTGCTGAAAGGTGAATGTAAGTCTCTTGAGGGCAGGAAAGAAACAGTCAGCTGGTGTTCTTAGAAAACTAAGCCATATTTTCAAGTTGCCTCCAAACAACAATTTCATCTTGTTCTTTAACTCATGTCAAATGTAAATAAATCCTCCACAATGCATTTATAATTTGCTTTTGAATCTTGACTCTGATATAAGCGGGACTTGATCCAAGTCAGTAGGTGAATTTCAAGAACATAAATCCACTGATATATGGATTTATATTGCCAATATTCTCAGGGATCTCTCTAAGATGTGTCTAATAGTTTATCCTACACATACATGCATTTATGCTTGTAGGCTCATTCTAATAGCTGATCTATGAAGTGAAAACCTATAGACCATGTAGAGCCTGTACTAAAATACTAACCCTCCAACCCCCCCCCCAAAAAAAAAAAAACAGTCCTGATAACAGCTAAATCTTGCAAATGGACTATGGGTCGATGAAGAGATGAATGAATAAAGATAATATGGTATTTATGCACAATTGAGTACCACTTAACTATAAGAAAGGATGTATTATTCATTTGTAGGAAAATGAATGCTCAAGACCATAACAGCAAGTGAAATAAATAAGATGTATCCATTTAAATAGTTCATGTTTTCTCTGAAATATAAAACTCGAAGTACATACAATTTAAAGAGCAGAACAACATCGATAGTAGAAAACAGGGATATAGATAGCTTGCAAATAGAAAGGGGATGTAAAGATGGCAGGAAAGACTCAGTAAGGAGAGGCAATCGGGAGTAAGGAGAAAATCTGTAATGGGAATACATCAACTTTCTCCAATGAATGTAGTAATTTTGTGCTATAAACAAGGGAAAGGGAAAAAATAGGAAGAATAAGGTAGAAATAGAGTTTTTTTTTTTGTGGGATCAGGGTTCAAACTCACGACCTTGCGCTTGCCAGGCAGGCACTTGTGCCTTGGAGCTATCTCCCCAGCCCCAGAAATAAAGTTTTGTAAGTGAGCAGGGGAAAAGAAACTGAAGAGAAGATAAGGAGTTGTAAAAAAGATGAATCACGTTATCATACATTTGTACAAATTCCCTATGAGAAATATGATTCTGTATATCTAAAATGTACCAATGAACTTAATTTAAAAGCACATATATCTACAAATTTTAACAAATTAAAAACATAAATAGTAAAATGTGGTGTTTGATCAGTTCTAAAGTCATGACCCCTCAGACACAAGTGTTCTGCTCTATTTGTGTTCTGGTGTTCTAGAACTTTTTCCTCCTGACTCATTATGCCTTTATTTCAACAGCTCACCCCAGCATCCGCCTCTTTGTCACACACTGTGGAATGAACAGTATAATGGAAACAATCCAGCATGGTGTACCTATAGTGGGGATTCCTATGGTTTTCGACCAGCCTGAAAACATGGTCCGAGTAGAAGCCAAAAAGTTTGGTGTATCTCTTCAATATAACACGCTCACGGCAGAGACACTAACCCTTAAGATAAAAGAGGTCATAGAAGACAAGAGGTACGCAACGTGCTTGTGTTGTGGGCCTTAAGATGACTGTAGGCCCAAAAGTTGGGACAATGTATTGGTCTGTTTTCCAGTAAGCCAGAGATTTCCAGCACAGGGTATAATATACATTATGATAACACCTGATCTGTTGCTTTCACTAAATAGATTAATTTCAGATAATTTACTGTGAATAATTTTCTGATTCTTTTTGTATATGCAGGATGTCAATTCTGACAGTTGTTCTGTGTGGAAATCCTGGTGGTAGATTTCAAATAGAGCTATAGGTTTCTTCATGCGTCCTCTTACATGCATGCTATCTGGTCTCAGGATCTCCGCCTATGCTGCTCTATGGAACTCTTCCCTAATGCTCACAGGGCTGACTATGATATTTGGGTCAGAAATCTCTAAAGTTAGCCTGCTTAGAGAGCTCATGCCGCTGGAAGTACTAATTAATTACTTTAGACAGTCCCTCTACTCGATCATCATGCACTAATTATGTCCTCACACATAATAGGATCTGTAGCAACTCCATTATGTATGCTCTTATTGCTTATCTGTGTCCCTAAACTAAAGAACCCAAATCCAGCCCCACAGTGACAACACTGGGTGTGTGTTGATTTCTACTATATTCCTGAGACCTGCCACAAAACGGGCTCTCATAAAGGAAAGGTACATGAGGCAACCGAAGGGATTTGAAGTCTGCATGCTTACCACCAATTCAGCACACTGATCATATAACCAATGAGGACTAAATACTTCCTTAGGATTCCAACAACAAAAACTCTGATCAAGTACGTCATCTTTCAGGAATCTCCTTATACATTAGTACTTTTTATCACGGCATCAACATTTTACCGGTACAGACTAGGCCTTCATAGATCTAGTATACTTACAGTGATTTTAGCATCAGTGGCTAATCTTTGTGTGTAGTATTTTCTTGAATTTTTTGAGGGATTAAGGTGTACAAATCCATTCCAACAGATTTTTTTAAAAGGTATACCTGTAGGCAAAGTAGAATATTGTGTGTGTTTGATATTTTGAGACCACATTCACCATGTCACCTCACTTCTCTGCCAATAGGTACAAGTCTGCAGCAGTGGCTGCCAGCATCATCCATCGATCACAACCTCTGACCCCTGCACAGCGGCTGGTGGGCTGGATTGACCACATTCTACAGACTGGAGGTGCTGCACACCTCAAGCCCTATGCATTCCAGCAGCCATGGTATGAACAGTATCTGCTCGATGTCTTCTTGTTCCTGCTGGGATTCATTCTGTGCACGCTGTGGCTCTGGAGGAAGCTTGTTGGAGCCGTGACCCTGTGGATGAGTGGATCCAGGAAGCTGAAGAAGACATGATGGCCAGCTTAGCCTTGGAGTGAGGCTACTGAGTTGCCCTTGATTTCTGAAGTATTCCCTTTCCCCAGAACATGCAATTTACAGAATCCCATTTTTTAAAATCACTCCCCTCATTTTAACTACAGATACTCTTTGAAACTGAGAGATAAAATTATACTGTGATCCCACCAGGCCTTGTTAGAGCTTATATTCGGTCTTTTGGAACTTTAGCTCTATGACTGTAGGAATGGAGAAGAGCTGATTCTTTTGTCAGGACACACTTAGGGATTTTACTTCGTCCATGCATTTCTAGAGCTGGGAAGTTGAATCCTTAAGCTCATCCTTTTCTTTTGTTTTCTGTCCCAAATTTCAGGTACAATTAGTGAGCATTATCATACTTCTTAGTCATCCAAAAATATTCAAAACTATTATTTTCAGAGTCACTGAACTACACTATCATTTCCAGTGTCACTAATTCACAAGTGAAGAATTAGTACTAACGGTTTCTTATTTCTTTGAAGAGGTCCTACCACACTCAGTTCTTTATTGTCAGAAAGAAAGACTGGGAATTTTAGGTCTCATCAAATTAGTGACTTCCAGGAACTTCTAAACTGATTAAAGGTATTTTCCTTATTATTCTGTCTCACTAGAATTAGTCTCAAAAAAAATCTGTGTTGTTTGATGTGGAGGACTACCAAGTTGGTTTCCCTTAAAAAGAAGACAATTTGCCTGCACAAACTGATATGCTCAGAGATGGGTAGGGAGGCACTCAACCTCTTCAGTTGGTCTTAAGCAGTGCAGATAAGTCCGGACCAGCTAATGTGTAGCCTGTGAAGCAAAGTGACAGAAACCCCCCAATGGACCTGCAGCCTCGACTGAGACTCTTGCTTATTGAGCTAGGCCAGTGAGAGTGCTATGCTGTCAGCAGCGATGGGGCTTATGGAAGAAGCAGTAAAGTCCCAGGGTAGATAAGGCCAACATCTGAGCTGAGGTACCTGGCCCAAACACAAGACATTTCTTCAAACTATGTTATGCAGAGTCCTCCAAAATTCAAGGCTGTTACCAGAATCCAGAACAGTTTCTGCAGACCTCTGTCTACAGCAGAGGTGCCATTCTGCCTTCTACCTGGCCCATCTCACAGCACTCATGTACTTCCTGCCATTGTCAGTCACTCAACTGCAAGCCACTCCTATTTTCACAAGTTAATAAAACCTGGATTTGGCTGTGGGTCATGGCCATTGTTCCAGTTGGGCAATGGACCCCCTTGCTCCCTACACGTGCAGTGATGTTTCTGTCTATTTATGCTGTGGGTTGCAATGGACATGGCAGATTGAGATTAATTTACAAAATTTCCAATAACTTTTTCCTGAGATTGCAAATTATGAACCCTGGAACGTGACAAGGTTTGTGAGAGCTTATAGGTTAGGGTTCCGTAAAAACAGAATCACTTATATGTGCATACGCATATCAACATGTGCAGACGTACATATACAAGCCTATGCATAAACACATGTAGAGGTCTGGAGGATCAGAGGGAAGCTCATCCACAGTGGCTGTCTGCACACTGCTGAGTCACACAGTCCAGTACCGTCTCAACCCCGGGATCCGTAGGCTTCAGAACAAGAAAGATCGACAATACACTGCTCACTCGAGACTCAAGACCTGGAAGTTCCTTGGTGAGTCACTGGTGTATGTCCAAGTTGTAAGGCTTAAGAAGCTGAAGTCTGTTATCCCCAAGCAGTAGCTTTGACAAAGGACACACAAGCAGCATGGAGATTTCCAAGTGCAAGTTAGGGTTTTCCTTGTTTCTCTTTTGATTCCATCTGAGCTGCATGTCTACTGGATGGTGCTGCTCACCATCACAATGGATCGTCCCTGCTCAGTGCTGAGGGAGATGCCAGACACCTCAGGAAGCCCTTCCACGGACACACTTACACATATGTTTCACTAGTCTGCTAGACTCTTATTTTAGTCACACTGGCCATCCAAGTTAATCATAAAATTCACAATTATAATATACACAATCATTTATTTCTGCCCAATAGCTACAGCCATAGAAGTTGCTACATCCTCTTGTAAAGATTTTTGCACAATACTGTATTTATTTTAAAATGAAATAGTTGCTCTTTATTGGTCAGCTTATCTGTCATTGTCAAAATTTCTGACACGCACCATCTAAAGGAGGAAGCAAGCCGGGCGTGGTGGCGCACACCTGTAATCCCAGCACTCGGGAGGCTGAGGCAGGAGGATTGGTGAGAGTTCAAGACCAGCCTGGGCTACAAAACTGAGCTCAAGGCCAGCCTGAACTGTACAGTGAGACCCTGTCTCAAAGAGGCAAAAAAAAAAAAAAAAAAAAAAAAAAGGAGGAAGCGGTTCATTTGGCCCACACATTCAGTGGTTTCAGGCCAGGTGTGACTCCATGCTATAGGGTGCAGCTGAGGTAGAACACAATGGCGGACAGGCTAAGTGGAGAAAACCCACCCATTTCCTGGGGGCCGGTTAGCAGAACCAATCTGTGGAGTGAGACTCTGTAGACCCTGTACTAAATACATAAAAAGATTAGTAAACACTCATGTACAATGCAGAGAAGTGAAATAGTGCAAAGCGTAAGAATAACTTCTTTTGTTCAAGAAAACAAAATGTGCATGTGAGAGGAAACAAATGAAAACTATATGTCTATGACAAAAACAGCAGCGGAAAGAACACTAGGAGAGTGCTATTAGAATGCAGGAAACTGAGATAGGGATTTGTGTTTTTACCTAAGTTGGATTCTGAAAGCGTTTTTTATAGTTTACATATTATGTATCTGTAGATACATTTATTCATCAATGAGAGAAAAACCAGTGATATGAACATGTAAACAATGTTTACACATAATTATATTTAATGAAAAAATAAAAACAATGACGTTGTGAATACAGTAATTTGAATTTATGTAGTCAATCTATAGAGAGAAAGACAGCAAAAAATTTTGCCACCTACTATGTTGATTTCTTACGGATAATAGACAAGTTTGTATAGCCTTGCCTAATTTATGTGCATAGTACTGTTGGAAAAATGAGTAAATCCGTTAGTGATGTTGAAATTTAGATTTCTTAATTTTTGGAGAGAGAAATTTGAAATACAGTAGTACATACCTCAGTTTTGGAGCACTTCTGTTTGTAAACAATTTGGTTCACAAACAAAGGCGTTTAGCAAAATTTGCAAACTGGGGATCAGGTGTGAAACACTACCACTGCCATCTTTCCCACACACATGAAAACACAATTCTCTTACCTCAAAATATAGAACAAATTAAGTTTAAATTAAGTACCACTGCAAAAGAAATAGATCAATTAGAATAGACATTATGTTTTCATATTGAAATGATCAGGATGAATCCATAATTTTCATTAATACCAATACAAATAAAGATATAGAAAGAGACATGAATATTTATTGTTATATCTACAGCTATATTTTTATGTTCCCTTACAATTTCTTCTGAAGCAGTATTGTAAATAATGACACTTTATTAGAAATGAGCCCACATATCAACTTTATGTACATTTCTAATATTTGTATTCACTAAAAGAATTCATTGAGAAATTGTGCCACTGAAGACTGGGATAGGAAAAGTGTATGTGCATGAAAAGGGGAAGAAGCTCCAGAACAATGGGATTGTAGACGAAGAAGACGGTAAATTGTGGTCTTGGTGAGGTCGAGCTATTTAATAAGTGAAAATGCAGCATTCAACCTTGAAAATACAGAAATGAATGTGATGAATTTCCTAGATAGCTACATAAATAGATAAGCGTGGCAGAAAGAAAAAATATATACTAGAATGTCATATGAAATATAAAGAGAATATTGGAGTTAAAATTAATCTGCCACCACAATGGTAATACTGATTCTGAGAGGAATTACAAGTGAGCTTAAAACATGAATGAAAGTTTGATAAGAAACAGGATGCTTCCACAATTTCAAAATTCCTCATGCAAAGTATGTCTTGATTGCCAAGAAAGACTAGTAACTCTAGTGGTGAAAATACCAATAAATCAGTGCTAATATGACAAATCATGGAACAACAGCAAACCTCGATAGCTGTGGTTCACTAAAATAGAAGTGATACCATCTGTGTAAAATTATGGCCATCATCTCATGAACTGATGTAAATGAAAAAAGCAATGTAAAATAGAAGTTGAGAGTACTCTACAAATTTAATGGTCTGTGTAAGTGAAAAATGTGAAACAAGATACTAGAAAGAATAAGAAACCAGCTTTTGCTGAAGGAATTAGAATGGACAGGATAATTAAATGCCATTCACAATACTGGATTAGGTATTACAGTAGAAAAATAGTATTGATATGTAGGGCACTGTATATGCACCAAAGACAGCATGCAGGGTATGAGTAGCATAGCTGTCCAGATAATATCTGAGTATGTAAGTTTGGAAGTAGAGGACTTATCTTTTATCTTCATAGTACTCTATATTAGGAAAGATATGTAAAAAGTAGATGGGCTAGATAAGAACATTGTAGTACTCAGTAAATAGAATATTCTTTCTCTATTGCAATTGATAAGACCCTGAAAGAGTACACAAATATACAAGAACATAAGGCTCTTGATTCACATTTATAAAGCAAATAAATTATAGACATCGGAGTGTACGCTACAGACCAATGGCTGCCTTCACTCTGTAGGTTTGCAATGCAGCGCAGGAATTTCTACGCCTGTTTGAGAGTTGTGCTGCAACTTTTCGAGTCAATCCTAGTTTGACAGCAGAGTGTGAAGATGTGTTTTGGGGAAGGTGGTGTCCCTCCTTCACTGAGCTTAGACGCAAAGGGCAGAAGTTGTCCTCAGCTTGCTTTTGGTAGAACGTGATTATCTTTCTGAGGTTCATTTAGAAACATCTTCAGTGTCACAGATTCAGCTGTTCTGGGAAACATCACAATGTCCAGAGGTGCTTAGTGGTTAGGACACTATCACGTTAATGTAGTGTATGCTACTTTTGAGGAAGACTCTGATCAATAGTGATTGTTCAGCATAGTTCTCTTTGCATCATTTTTTCCTCAAGGATGGCTGAAAACCTCACCCCAGTCTGTAGTTAGAGAAATCTTTTGTTGATGAGAAATATCTCGCCCCTTTCAGCAAGGTCAGATTAGCACTCTTTGGGGAAGTAGTTGGAAGAACAGCTCAGCTGCTGAGTTGAGTAGGTGGGATTTGCCTTGAGACTGAACTGTGGTGCCCTCTCTCTAAATGGTGCACATATTTGTTCTGTGGTTTCAAATGTATGGTATCTTTGTAGCCATGAAGATGAAGTTAGTTTTGCACTGTTGAAGTTCAGAAACAATAGCAAATACAGCTGTCTCTCTTGAATTTCATAAGATAATTCAGGGTTTTGCCAAGGAAGAGTAAGGTCTTAGAGAGGGTCCTGTTCTTTACTCGTTTCTGGCATTAGCCAATATCTATACATTCATATACTAAAGCATGTTCAATTAAGTCTACAGAGTGCTTTTCCACACTTTTTTGTTTTTCATTTTTAATTATGTAAATTCAGAAAATAAGTTGGCCCTTGTTGCCTCCTCATGTCTGTGTATTGTTCTTCATTTTCATTTTAAAGAGTAAATAAGACTATTGAAATAAAGCTGGCAAAGAAAACGTTATATATGTTTAAAATACAATTTGAGGGTCCGGCGGGATGGCTCAGTAGTCTAAAGTGCCTGCTTGGGGAAGCTTGGGTAGCTTCAGGGACCAAGGTTCGATGCTGCACCAGCCCTGCCCTTGGGGCAGGCTGAGCCGGCCATGAAAATGAGTGAATAAACAAAAAAAGGTTCTGAAACCAGAAAAAAAAAAATAAATAAAATACAATTTGATGGTGTGGAGAGATAGCTAAGCAGTCTAAGCGCCTGCCTGACAAGCTCAAAGATCTGCTTTCATTTCAGGACCGAGTGCCAAGCCAGCCCTGTCCCAGGTATGTGTTGCTGGCTACTTAGACTGGGCGTGGCAGCGCATGGCTGTAATTGCAGTACTGGGGAGGCTGAAACAGGAGGATCACTATATGTCCAAGTTTTATAGTGAGACCTTGTACCAAATACATAAAAAATAAATGTAGTTTGAATATGTAAATACGTTATTTTATTCAACTTAATGAATATGTACACATCTCCCAGAAGATGTTCTATGTCCTTTCAACACCTTGTCCTTTCTTTCTCATGTGTCACTATTTGTTCATTTCTATCCTCTAGAATGTGCTGTCCAGAGAATGTGTACTTTTGCTTTGCCTAATTTTACTTAGCATGATTCTTTTGAGATTCATTCATAGTGTATATATGCATCCTTTATTCATATTTAATTGTTGGTAGTGTACAAATTGCCACAATGTATAGTTGCCTATTGTTGAAATTTTGAGTTGTGTCTAGTTTGGGGCTAGTAGACATAAACAGGTATTAATTAGTACTTGCTTTGTATAAACATTTACTTTCTGGCATAGCTGAATTCAGCCATTCTTGAGATCAGATTGTTGAATATTTTTTGCAACCCCTGTCTTGTGACTACAGGCAGTAAGTATATTCTGCAGGTAAGGCACAGATTCTTTCTAATGATTTATGCTTGGAATTTTATTTTATTTTATTTTATTTTTGTCTTTTTGAGACAGGGTCTCTCTATGCAGTTCAGGCTGGCCTTGAACTCACTTTGGTAGCCCAGGCTGGTCTCGAACTCACACCGATCCTCCCGCCTCAGCCTCCCAAGTGCTGGGATTACAGGCATGCGCCACCACGCCCGGCTATGCTTGGAATTTTAAAACACTGTTCTACACAGTAGGAGCAACCAGCCATCCTCATTGTATTTTAGTCCTGTTAGTTCTAATATTTCATTAAGAATCCAGTGGGATGTTTTGAATGTTTTATGTGACTTCATACCGTGAACAATCAGTAGCCTCTTTACCAGTGGAAATAGTCATAGTGATTTCACTTGTAATCAGTCAAATCCTAGAACCAATCTCAGAAGTCTAGATTCAGTTCCCTAAACCAGAACAGAAAAATAAATTCCAACATGTATAAACCATTGGTAATTATACCAGGGGCTTATAAAAGAAGCAAGGAAATGAATGGCTGAAATATTATAGTTTTTTTTTTTTTGCAGGTCTGGGGTTTGAACTTATGACCTTGCACTGCCAGGTAGGCACTTGTGCCACGGATCTATCTACCATCTACCTGGCCTCTCCAGTGTTTTTAATCTTTGTATTTCCTTGATGAAATGACAGGCAGACTGTGGAAGATGAATATGGTGGCTCCCTCACGTTGTCTGCAGCTCACTCTCCCTTTCCTTGAGCTTGTATTTGTCATTAGTCGTATTTTTAATCTCCATTTTTAAATTACTAAATTAAACAGCCTCTCTGATCGGTAGCTTTTGTGGAATGTCTTGAATTCATTTTTTCTTATTTTAAATTTTATTTATTTATTTTTCTTGTTTCAGAACCTTTGTTTGTTTATTCACTCATTGTCATGGCCGGCCCAGCCTGCCCCAAGGGCAGGGCTGGCGCAGCATGTGGTGCCGGGGATCAAACCGCGATCTCTGAAGCCGCCCAAACCCTCCTAAGCAGGCGCCCTAGACTACCGAGCCATCCTGCCAGGCCCCTGGAATGTCTTGAATTCAAATGATTGTTTCATTAATTTGCTTTGGTATTCTCAGATAGAATAAAATTTCTCCTTAAAAACTTTAAATATCTAGAGTCTGTTGGACTAAGTCATTGCAAAGAATACTTAACAGATGGGGCAAGGGCTGGCTGGGCATGGCTATAATCCCAGCGCTCAAAAGGTTGAGGCAGGAGGATCGTTGCAAGCTTGAGAGCACCCAGAGCTACAAAGTAAGCTGAAGGCCAGCCTGAACTGTGTAGTAAGACCCTGTCACAGAAAAATTAAAAGAAAAGAAAAGAAAAAAAGCACCATTTGTGATAGCCAAATCTTGGAAATTAATCAAAACGCCAAAGAATGATTGAAAAGATGTGGTGTTTTTATGCAATGGAATACTGCTCAGCTATGAAGAATGATAAATTAGAAGGCTTTATACATAAGTGGATGTATCTTGAATATATACTCATAAGTGAAATAAACCAGACCTAGATGTGCAAATATCATACAATTTCCCTCATATAAAAACATAATAAAAGAAAAAAATGGAAAGATATAACACAGCTGAACGGAAATCAAGAACTTAAGGGTTAAACAAGGAAGAGACAGCAAGCAGAAAAGTTAGGAAACGAGGCAGGGGCAAAACCATGCACTTATATACACAGGATGAACTAGACAATGGTCCTAAGAACCTCCAACAGGCTTTTGACATCCAGAGTGGCAATGTGTAAGACTAAAACCATGCTTGGAATGCCTGGCATTCTGGTCTTCTAGATGTGTGCTGCTTCAAAAGTAATTTCAATTATTGCTATACTCTCTCTCAAGTAAATGTTTATTTTAAAAGGAAACTAAAAGGGTAATTAAAGAGAATACAAAACAAGGGAAAAATGCAATAGGACTGACCTGCTACAATTTTTTTTTTTTTTTCCCTTTTTGAGACAGGGTCTCACTATGCAGTTCAGGCTGGCCTTGAGCTCACTTTTGTAGCCCAAGCTGGTCTTGAACTCGCATTGATCCTCCTGCCTCAGCCTCCCAAGTGCTGGGATTATAGGCGTGAGCCACCACACCTGGCTCTGCTACAATTTTGGGTGTGATTTTGTATAGAATTAAGAGCTTATTCATGAGATGAATTTTAATTCTGTCTAGACAACTGTCTTAAAATTTAGCATTTGTATATGTAAGTTCTTCAGTGGAATGTAACTGAAGATGAATACATTTGAATGCTTTCCAAAATAGTGTCAGGGCACTTGGAAGAGAGAGGAGGTAGTGTGTGTGTGTGTGCAAGTGGCAGAGCTATCCTCAAGGGACAATGGCACTGATGATAAACATCCTTAGGGATTGGGTTCACAGATTGAGATCTAGTGTAAGTTTATTCTGCGAATGGGACTTAGAGTCTTTCCGTAACTATATAAATTGAACTACACGTTAAACAAATTATAAGCACAAAGTACTTCATTTACTGAACTTTAAATGGTCTTTGAAATTGAATTGGATAACCTATTAATTTTTTTATAAAGACATATATAGGCACTTGCAACTTATCTGAGCATAAATCCAACCTAAGCATAATCCCATTGCAAGTTGAAAAGATTACAAATTGAATGTACATTTAATACAATTAACCTATCAAATATCACAATTTAGCAGACCATAAGGTATTGATTGCTCTTCCTTTTGATCTTAGCTGACTACAGTTGTGGTTCACTGCCTAGGAAGAGAATGAAATTAAAAATTTCAACTATGGTTTCCACCACAGGTGCACCACTTTTGCACCATTGTGAATTTAAACGTTGTAAGTCAATCCATTGTAAACTGGAGAAAGTCTATGTTTGGCGGTGTGTTTTCAGATCTCAAAATGAAGTTTAATAAGTCATTCATACTTTTATTATGTAGTTGTCTCAGCTACTCTTCTCTCATTGCTGGGACAAAATACTCAACACCCTAAAGTAGGGAGGGAAAGGTTTATTTATCCCACAGTGGAGGATTCAGTTCATACTGAATGGCTGGCTCCGGGGTAGAGTCGTACAAGGCAGAAGGCAAACTTCCATGGTGGTGGCAAAGAGCAAAAGGCAAAGGAAGAAGTGAGAGCAGAGGTGCTTGCAAGCTCCCTTACCCTTCTGACACTGTAATGCAAAATCACCCGCCCCAAGGGAAGCGCAGCACCCACACCCACAATAATCAGTCACAAACTCCAGAAGCTGCCCCGTGACTGCACAAGGAACTGGAAGGGGCGCAACTAGATACAAACCACAACAGTAGTTGCTCTTGCGCCTTACACGTAGCTGCACCACAACAAGCCACAGCCATGCAATGGTTATTATGTGCTCATCTACACTCCTGAGGCTTTTTCTTTTTTGTATTTTGCTTCATTTATTACATTCTAGTTGTAGGTTACTGTCAGAGGGTCACTTGTTTAAATGTGAATATTTATCCATGTACAAATAATACCTAACATAGGATACAAACTCTATGCAAAAAGGAAGCAGCTGTTTCCAAAAATGAAATGGTATAGTTGAAATGTCCTTAAGTTCTAAAAGCATTTTGTGCAGTTTGACAATTAATTTTGAAAAAAACATGAATGAATCCATGCCTGTACTAAGTACTTTGGAAGGTGCTACGAGCCAGACTCTTCTAAGAATTCTTAGTAGATTTTTACGGTCTTAGTGGTTTATTAAAGATTTACCCATCAGTGATTTTTAAAAATAGTTTTCTTGATAATTATTTTAGTTTTAGAATTTAATTTAGTGAGTATGGACTGGCACAGCTCAATACCATTAGGTTTGCTGTAGTGCAGAGGGGTACTTTGGACAGCATGACCCGCAGTGTTCAGGACAGATGCTCATAACACATGCAAGTGTGACAGACACTGAATTTCTACCTGCGTCAGCACTTACTCATTGGTTGGTAGGTGTCACGTACCATAATCAAAGTGGTTTCCTTCTTTTGGAAATAACATCTAACCCCACGGAAAGCCAAAGAAAATAGTACCAAACATGCAGTCTTTTCTTGCCCTTTGACACAAACACTATAGGAAAAATTTTTCACAAACGTCAAGATTTACTAAATCCGGTCCTTTGAGGGCAAAGGACTCAAATAGCTGATGGGTAGTTGTATTCTTCATTTCAGAAAACATGTACCACGCATGCAAATATATACCAGATAAGACAAAGATTGGGAAGAGAAACCCAACTTTTTTGCTTTAAATCACTCCACAGCCAAAGGGAACAGAGGAGTAGGATGAGTGTGGGTGTCACAGACACCCAGTAAGGAGTGGTCTTTGGGTCATTTCCCCTACGAAGGACCACTACAGTACTCTTATCTGGAAAACTTATTTCCAAGGAAGAAGTACAAAAGTAGGAGTGAAAGGCGAAGAAGACAAGAGCGGAAAGCAAGAATGGAGAAACAGCTATCAGTTCGCAAACGTAGATTAACAGTAGGGCTCTGAGTCACCTATTGTTGTGCCTGTCTACTCCGGAGAAGCGTGATTTTGTTTCATAAGGCATTAATCCACCTCAGCAGAGTGTTTTCCGAGCATTACCTTATAAAACACATTGTGGCATGTTTTGATACCGTTTTAGAAACCGTACAACTGCCACAAACGCTTGCTGCTGGCTTCATTTCCAGGGCAAGCGGCACGGACTCTCAGTCACTGGGGTTTCCTAGGCAACAAAAATGTAAACTTGAGAAGGCGCAAGACTGAAATAGAGATTGACAGTGGTGTCAACCAATCCTTCCGGGAGTCTGCCTAATGTTCGTAGGCCACTCAGTTAGTACTAAAGGGGTTGGCCAGTACTTCTGTGAAAGACAGGTGGGAAGGAGAATTCACAGAGGTGTGGGCGGGGCCCAGTTTTTCTAGCCAGGGGAGAGGCGTCCATGGTTTCAGCTCTAAGCAACTGGGGACAACAGGTTAGCGTTTAAGGTAAATCAATGTTTTCATTTCTTCCATTGACCTATTTACTTTTGCTTAACTAAGAAAAGAGAGTAGTAAATATCATTCTCTAAAAAGAAAACTTACAAGTTCTGAGATTCCACTGGGCTGTCTTCCAGCGTAGGAAATCGCTTGGCATTGAGGGAGGATTTGGAATCTTTGAAAAGATACGATAAAAATGTACAAAAGTTAATTCGCTCAGTAAATGGGAAGGAAATAACTTCATTCACTCTGTACTGGGCACGTATGTGCAAAGCGATTAGACAACTAAAGTATCTCGGTGGCCAACGAAAATCCAGAGCCGCAGAGAACTTCTGCAGCTGGCACATTGGAAGCCACAAAGTTTTCATTCCAAGCCTGCTGAGCTTGTAAGTTTGTCCGGCGTGTGCTGTACCGTGCTGTGCTGACAGCAAAATTAAAATCAGGATAAAGGAATGCTGACATGGCCTCCGCAACACTTTTATCAGAGAACTGATTGAATTAATGAGGCAAGCTGCCAATAAAGGCAGCGCCTGCTGCTCAGGCATGCGGACCCTTCCCTTTAGTCTGGAGTGTAAATAAATCATATTATACGTGAAATTCTTTTGTTTTGAGACCTCTTAGTCTTTCCTTGACTTATAATCAAGACATCTATACTTTAGTGTGTGTTTTAAATATGAAGATTTCCATTGTAAGAATTTGTATTTTTATTTGGATATCTCTTACATGATGATCAATTCTAATAGCCCTCTGATAGGATCATGGCAAGTGTTGATGGTATGTGATAAAAAAGGGGAAAAATACAGCCCATGATTTTAAGACAGTATAGTCTTGTACAGTAGGCAGTTCTGAAAACAAAGAATACACTATAGTGCAGTGCACATGCTGTTAGCTTTGCATAGGGGCTTATAGAGACTCTCACTAGCTGTTCCACTCCAGTGGGAGTACTTGTATGAGGCCTGTGGACAGTGATTCCTGCAAGCAGATAGGACTTTTCTAGGCAAACAAGGAGGGGCAGTGTCCTGACAGCACGATTGCATGTACACAGGATAGAGATGTGCAACATCATGATACTTGGAGTGAATGTGAATGAACAGAGATGCAAACTGGATTTTAAATAGGTAAAGAATTACTTGAAGCAGGCTGAAGTCTTAAGATTGTCGGTGCATGAATCTAATCCTAAGACGTTTTGCTTTATGGCATACCATTGGAAACTATGAAAGGATCTTAAACTAGAAAATGAAGTTCAGGTTTAAAATTTCGTGAAGATTGCTCTGATAGTTGTCTGGAGTATTGGAAGGGATAAGGATAGAGGCAGGGAACTGGCCAGCAGAGACTTACAATAGTGGATATGAGAGGTGACTTAGTTCATTACTGGGTCAGGAGTCATGACAGAGAGGGTAATAAGGATGTCATATATGTCAAGGCAGTGAACTGTACTGGTCTTACCTGCAAATGGATGTAGAGGGTGGCAAGGAGTCTAGGATAGTGTTCAGTTAACGTCCTATGTAAATGAGTTTGCCATTCCCTAGAGCAAAGAGTAAGGAGGAGAGGTAATGACCTGGTGCCATCATGTTAGACTGAAACGGTCATTCAAATGGACACATTTTGTGGGAAATCAGAAATCTAGATTTGAAACTCAGGAGAGTTGCTAAAGTGGGAAAACATCTTGGAAGCATCATTTGGTCACTGGCTATGCCTGACATTTCCGAGGATTAGTGCGAGATGATGTAGAGAATAAATAATTGACAGCTGAAAGATAGTAGCATTTTGGGACACCCACTCGGAACCCCCTCCTGTCCCTCTCTCGGACAGGAGCTTTCTTTCCCCCAATAAATATGTTCTGCTCATTAAAAAAATAGTAGCATTTCAGAAGTTGGCAGAAGAGGAGGAAAAAACAAAAGGAGACTGACCCAGAGGAAGGAATAGAGATGGGGAATAGATTCTTGAAGATGAATGGGACGAGTTTCTAAAAGGAATTTGATCATCAAACTGTTGGGAGAATTAAACTAGGGAGTAAGGATGGTGACTGAAACTGTTGATCAGGTTAACAGTAGATCCTTGAGAGCACATTCATTGCACAGACAGGTTGAAGAATCTACTTAGCTGGTCTGTAGTGACAAGAAGGCCTAGGAAGAGAGGCAACCGGGGACTTCTTCAGTGGAGATCTCGGGTAGGGCTGAAAGGAGAATAGCTGAGACTTGGAGCAGAGCTAGGGTTTCTATTGCAGGTGAGAGAATTTCTCTATGTAGAAGTTCAGCAACAGTACCTGTAGGGGTAGGAGAAATAAGTCAGGATTACTTTCGAGATCCATACCTTTCTGGATTTGTAGGCGTGATGTGAGTCTGTCTGTGATAACTTTTTTTTTCTATGATTTTCATGATAAGTTGACTTTCAGGAAGAGTAGCAGATGTGTGAGTTACTCTGAAAATATTGGCGGAAGAAGCTGACCACTTGTACATAAAGAATAAATGTATTGGCATCTGTGCACTCTGGCATGTGGGGCTTTCAGACTTTACCTTTACAAAGATGGAACCTAGGCACTTTGAACAATGCTAGGCATTTATGAGTGAGGGTGGGGACTGACAGTGAGAGAGATGAAAAGGAAGGTGCTGGCTAAGCGTGATGAGAATGGTGCTGTGTGTGTGTGTGTGTGTGTGTGTGTGTGTGTGTGTGTGTGGCAGAAGCAGGAAGGTTGTATTAGCTCAATGAGCTCGGACATCCAGGACCAGATTGGGGAACACAGCAAGATTCCATCTATCAAAGGCAAGGCACAGCAAAAGACGATACATGAAGCATGTAGAATGAGTAATGAAGGAAATAGACCCAGAATGAGCTATGTCATGGCTGGGGTGAAAATGCATAGTCAAGGTTCTAGTGGTCTTTTCATAAACAAGTCAGAGTGATGAAAAATAAAAATGAAACGAGTTGATATTGAATTTTGAACTCTTAGAACAGTCGCTCAAGCAAAATGCTCTTGGAAGGGAGTAGTCAAGGAATAAGCAGATAAAGTTAGTATGGGTCAGGAAGTGGGCTGCATGGATGAGCCCTGAGTGTCTTAGAGTGGAGAGCACCCTTGGATGGAGAGGTCATATCTGATGCAAGGGTCAGAGTCTCAGTGGTGGGCTAAACAGCAGAGTTCTAGTGCCTCAAAGGGCAGCATGATAATGGTACATGATGGAGAGGATAGGGTGCATCTGAGAGACAGCGAGCTTCCTGACTACAAAGAATTGGGTTTGAGAAGCGACTTCACCTAGAAAGCTATACCAGAATTGTTGTCCCCCAGAGAAAAATCAGGAGCAGCTCTATAAAGATATTGCCCTAGTTTCTTGGCAGGAAGTAGACATTATTTAAAAAATAATAAAAAATTAATTAATGAGACCTTACAAAGTTGTAGGTACAAGGTGCCGGTGAAGAATGGCAGAATACCCAGGAATGTCATGAGTCAAGGATGGTGAGGGAGGGAGTAATATTCATCAACCTCAAGGAACAGGTCCAGATCTCAGTAAGACCATTGATGCTGGATAAGGCGGCTGGCCCCCTGGGGAAGGATGGCAGTCGCTGAGCAAGTGTAGTTTGGCAAGGATGAGAGTAGAGGGGAGGACAAGTTCCATTCTTCTCCTCCTGCCCTCTAATGTCCTGGTGATGCCTGCTATTGTTGAGATCAACCTGGAAGCCTGAGGAAAGGAGATGAGGTTAACAAGGTAAAACTCTTGCAGCGCAGATGTGGGTAAAGAGTAGATCAGCATGTGGATCTGGGAAACCATGGTCAGCCTAGTGATCAAGATAGTTATTGGGAAGCTGATCAAGTGAGAAGATTAGTCACTGAACAAAAGTCAGTAAAGTCTGGGCACCTCCACATTCAGGCTCCTCCTAGTCCAAGAAGGGGCAGCTTCTGCCAACGACTGCCTGTGGTGGTGGTGATCTGCTGAGATGAAGAGCTGGGAATGTGTGTAATTCATGGAAAAGAAGTTGTGCATCAAGTGCTGCTTTAATCCTTTTACCTAGAACATTAAATGAAGCCTTCTGCTGCTTCATCTTTTTCAATAATATTTTCTTCTTAGCTTTTCATAGAGAAAAAAAAATTGTCAAGATTCGGAGGACTAGTGATTCATTAAACCAGGATTTCATCACATTAATTGATCATGTGAGTCCTTGAAAGCATCCTTAGCAGTTTGCTCAGTCATTTTTATAGTCAAAGTAGTGGAGAGGCTAACAGCTAATAAGGTTCTATTGAGAGCAGAAGTTACAGTGGAGTTACCTTTCATATCCTCCTCTGTCTCAGGGAGATCTGAGTTCTTCCTCTATGGGATCCTGATTATTTTATTCCGGTGTGGCCAATGATTAGGGCCAACCCAATACAGTCACAGCAGAAAGAGCTTTGCTTGCTGATGCAGTCAGAAATACTTTGTCTTTAAATACCAGAAATCTAACAATGGAGTAACAAATAATACAAAAGGATTATGCTTCTCATATAACTTGAGTGGGATGCCAGGCAGTTGTTGACACTGGGCTTGGCAGCTTCATGGTTTTAAGGCTTTCTGAAGGCTTGGCTTCAGTTCCCTGTCCTTTCCCTCACAATTTCATAGACTGTCACATCTTTGGACATTACACATTGAATCAAGCCAGAAGAAGGGAAGTATTCTAGAGTCCTTAATACTTTTCTTTGGTTCTCTTTGGCTAGAATCTTTTTCCATAGCAACTCAACTGAGAGTGAAATGCACCAGAAAAAGGCATGTGAATTGATCTTAGAATCAATCTTCACTGTCTACAAATAAGTTAAAAATTGCACTCAAAAAAGTCACAAGAACGTAAATTTACAAAGGTTAGAACTTGGCTATCTTCCCGTTGCTATTGTATTGTGCATAATAGGTGTTCAGTAGACATGTTGGATGTAGACCAAGTGAGACAAGGAGGCTTCGTGGGGTATGATAGTTAAGGAGATTTGCTAGGGCGCTAGCAAATGCAGAGATCAAGGGTCCTCTTAGACATTGTGTCTCTGGCCCTGGTGCCTCCTCTGCTGTTGCTTCTTTATGTTACTAACAGGAGCCCTGGTAATGAAGGAATCTAGTAAGACATCAAGAAGGTAAAGTTGTGAAGTTAACACTGTATGTCAATGATATTTAGGAAACATTAATTTTAAAATGTGATCTACCATTAACATTAAGCTAAGGACTTAATTCACATCCTAACAGTCAGAAAGAAGAAAAGGCTGTCATTGAGCAGAAATGGGCTCTGTGGGGACCTGTGTGTTGGCAAGTGCCCACCATATGAATTTTATACTTTTTGACAAAATTCATTTTGCTGTTGTGAAAATTTGGTGAGGTCCAAGACTTCAGCGGCATCATATTTATGAAGTGTGTTTATGTCACTAAAGATTACATAGCTATCATAGTTTAAGTGATACAAGGGAGTGACAGTCACAAGAAAAACCAGATCCCCCCCTCTCTTCTGCAGAATTTTAAAAGAATATGCAAAAAGTAGTAAATAGTTTTATGGATGCTAATACAAAAGTTTGAGTTCAGTTTTTAAACAGCTGACCAAAGTCCACATGTCATTTTATAGAACAGAAACAACAGCAAAAAGTTGCTGCAAGATGAGAACTGTGTAGATTGTCACAAAGATAAGTTTACACGTCCAAATCTTTGTAGAGCCTTATAATCATGAAGCTGCCAAGCCAGTGTCAGCAACTGCCTGACATCACACTCAAGTTATGTGAGAAACATAATCCGTTTGTATTATTTGTTACCATTGTTAGACTTCCAGTGTTTGAACAAACAAAAGCATTTCTACAAAGGCAAGCAAAGCTCTTTCTGCTGTGATTGTATTTGGGTTGGCCCTAATTATTAACCATACCTGGATAAAACAACCAGCATCCCATAGAGGAAGAGCTCAGATCCCTCTGAGAGAGAGGAGGATATGAAAAGTCACCCACTGTAACTTCTACTCTCAATAGAACCTCATTAACTATCACTCCCTCAAAATCGCTTAGGATGATTGTAACTTTAAAAGCTCAAGCTAGGGTTTGAAGTAGAGGGGGAGGATGTGCTCAGGACCTGTGAGTTGCCTGGCAGCCACCACCCTCTGCTGCAGCAAAGTTCAACCAGTGAGCCAAGCAATATTTTCCCTGAAGTTTTCCTTCCTTACCTTCTCTAAATTCCCCAAACAATTTATCAGCATCTCAGCATAGTCATTAAAGCTCTAGTCCTGCCACTCCCTAGTGGCCCTTATAGTGTGAGATAAATAACATGGTGTTTCCAGATCTTTCTTGACTTGCTATATTAAGCCAGACCCCAGGCCGTGAAGCCGTGTTCATGTACAAAGTGTTTAGCCGTGGGCTGGGGCCCTGAGATAATCGTTATTGCTATCATTTCCCTTCACGCTTTCATCTTATCCTGTGCTGTGGTGTTATGGTTTGTTTCTAGGTGTTCCATCAAAGCCTCATACAGGAAAATTGGTGGAGCTTTTTCGGAGATGGCTGAGTCTAGAGTGTGTGATTAGTACCTGGTGCCATGCTAGGATGAAGGGTACTGCAGTGAAGAGTGGGTGATTACTCAATCAGAACACTGCTTAGATTGTCACCACTGGATGCAATATAAGGGGCAGAAAGAGGCTTGCACTTCCTCGTGCTGCTTTTGCTGTCTCGTGGGCACCACAAACTGTTCTCTACCATGCCCCTCTACCATGCCACCCTGTCTTGGAGCCAGCTAACTACCAACTGGAACATCTACAAACTGTGAGCTGAAGAAGCCCTTCATCCTTTAACTTTGGATGTCAGGTATTTTGTCTCAGTAATGAGAGAAAAGTAACTGAGTCATATGATACAGTGTTTCCTTACAAGGTTTTACTTCTTTCAGTAGAGTGATTTTATTTTTTATAGCTTAGTTTCTGTTGTGTCTGGTCGTCCCTCCAAAGCCTCATTCAGCTGTGTGGAAGCTTCTAGAATTTGTGATTGATTCTTACCAATGCTGGGATTCTGGGTGTGAGTGCTACACCCTTTTTGGGGCGTGCAACCTGAATGCAGTATAGGGAAAGGAGAGAGGCTTGCTCTCTGCTGCTGCTCCTCCCTATTTTTGCTCTTGCTGCTTTGCTGTTTTCTGTCACCATGAACTGCTGCCCTTCACCACCTGCCATTTGTTGATTATGGACTGAGATCTCCATAAATTGCGAGCTAAATAAACCTTTCCTTCCTTAATTTTGGCTGTTGGGTATTTTGGCTTCTAAAGGAAGGCATACATTAAACATATCTGAATAGCTAGTGAGGGGGTGTGGGAATGTTTATATTTCAAAAGATCCAGTACCATTAGCATTTTGGACCAGCTATCTACAGGCTCATGTCAGGATCTGTCTTGTTCTCTGAAAGATTGGAAGTTTCCCTCACCTCTACCCTCTAGATACCAATAATTCTCATGCCCTCTTCCATTGTAACAACCACCAATGCCTCTGAGCACAAAATCATGAATGGTTTGGAGCCACTGCAATTCAGTATCATCTGAAGAATGAGGGCGGCGTTCACCATGCCCAGCAGTACTCAGCATATGCTCAGCTGAATTGTGCTCAGGTGGGGGTTGATAAACTACCGCTAACCACGTCAACAACACTGACATGCACTGTTCCCTGGGTTTGCCAACCTCTCTCTCTTCAATCCATCTGAGTCTTCAGTTTCACTCTCAGAAGACTGCATCATGTTTTGTGTACTTTCTAGCCATGTGCTAGGCTATGCTTGACATGGATGCTATGGATTGAGTGTTTCTGTGACCTCTAAAATTCATATTGAAATAATTCTGAACTAAGCAGTGTTGCAAGCCTTAGTTGAGAACCATTAAGAAGTTTAGGAGATGAATAGGCCATGAGGACTTCTCCCTCATGTGAGCCAAAGCCTATAGGAAGCCGGTAGGTAGCACCATTTATAGAGGGCTAGAGTATTGGTCACTTCTTGTTCCTGGGCAAATGCTAGATTAGGCCACTTAAAGGAAATAGCTAAGGTGACCCAAATGGGCTAACTGTGGAGATTCTTCTAGATCTTTATCTCTGATTAAGGGCTAGGACCAGTTTGGTATGATACAGAACTGGAAACTCTTAGGGGTGGTTGAGTCCTGCTTCTGGTATGAAAATTTAAACTTGGATTTAAAAAATGAGTGTCAGAGGCATGCACAGATACAGGAATTCACCACAGTCCTCTATCCCCTTGAGGGAGTGAGTGGTTGCCATGCTTAGGATTGAGCCTGAGCTAGCAGAGTGGGGAGGGAAGCTGAGAGGAGGCAGACATTTCCCACCTCCTCCTCAGTAGACGAAGCCCTACCAATTTACCCACTGCTACTTTGCTCTCCTTTGTTCTTTATTCTTTTTACATCATAGAATGCTTTTATAATCACATAGGGCTCTCAGAGCAACCCCAGGCCCTGTGTTACTGAGCATGGCTATAGCAATGGAAGAGGCGTTTAACATACACACAGAGTAGCCTAAAAATATTCTTAAGGGGAAAATTGTCACAAGATGTGCCTATGGGGAAAATGAGAAATAAGTTTGATGGCATTAAGAGGTGACACGGGGCCTTCAGAAAAATCAGACTACTTTTCAGGTGCTTACTTGTTCTGCTGGGACAGACTCATGTGACACCTTAGCTACTGCCTCCTCGCTGAGATGCAGACCTCCATGTCACTTCCGCCTTCCCTCTGCAGTCCCTTGGGACTTTCAGTACCCACCCCCACCACTTACTGGAGGAAAGGTTTGCTTGGGTTCATAGTTTGTAAAGGTTTCGGTCCATAGTCATCTGGCTCTTGGCAGGGCAGAATGGCAGCGGGGCCCAGAAGAGCAAAAACAGCTCATGACTGGCAGAGTGTAAGGAGAGAGCAATGAAGGGGGAGGGGAGGAGGCCCCACCTGCCGGGCCAAGCCTGTCGGGTGTCCCACCTCCTCTGACCAGGTTTCACCTCGCCCTATGAGATTTAGCTAGAAAGTCCCCAGAGGACAAGCCCACTGGGGAGGATCCCACCCCCACGGCCGGTCACCTTCCAAAAGCGCATCTAAGACTGCAAGATGCTCTGAAGGTCCAACTGGCTATACACCATAGCTGGTGGCCTCTGCAGGGGAATTCCTCCACAGAATACGTTTTCTCAAAGCAGCAAGGTGCTTGTGAAAACCTGCTATAACCATCATGGTGACATGGCTGCCTCCAGGGAGGCACTTTCCATCCTCAGCGCGTCTCTCCTGTGTCCCCTGCCTGGCCCCTGCGTCGCCTCCCTGTTTACCTTGCCCTGCCCGTTCCCTCTCCACCTCCACTTGCTTTATCCCAAGTTCATCCCAGCTGACTAAACCTGCCTCGGTTCCCTGTGTTCTTTGACTTAAGTCTGAACATACCTCTATACGCCTTTAGCTTTCTCTGTCCAGTCCCGTAAGGATGTTCAGAATGCGTGGGCAGCGTGGTGGCAGTGGCAGCAGGCCACGCCCTGGGGGCGTGCCTTGCTGGGTTGGGCGCCACGGATTCCTTTGTCTTTACTCCTGCGCTGCTGCGGTTCCACTCAGCCCTGTGCCAGACCTCCAGGCCTCTGCGCGTTGTTTTGGGAATGTCCCTCCACCCACCACCGTGAGTGACAGCCCAAGCCCACCTTCCTCAAAGCGCACATCCGTTCACTTGCCGCTGTGGATGCGCTCCTTCTCTTTTCCTGCCTTGCCCAGGCAGCATATGGACTCCCTCGGCTCCGCCTGGTCTTCCCACTCCACCTCCCTCCCTCCACGTGGCGTTCAGATGCGCTTTCTGCAGTGGCATCCGTTGTTCCCTCCTTATGATCCTCATGGACCCAAGCAGCTCGACCGAGTGAGCTGGGGCCTGTCACCTGCTCAGATTCATCCTTCCCCACATCTCCTCTGCTAACGCTTCCTCCAGATATCTACAAGCCTTCATCTCCCTTCAAGCCCCATGCTCCAGCCACGCTATGATAATGCCATTTCTCTAATTAGAATAGCTTTTTCTATTAGAATTTTGGCCTAGGCCAGGATGGAGAATTGCTTTAGAGACGAGGGTTCAGACTGCAAAACAAAACTCACTTATTTATGACCAAGTGCCAACATTGCCCTGAGGCTTCAGTTTAGAAAATAAACCAACTTGCCGGGCGTGGTGGCTCACGCCTGTAATCCCAGCACTCGGGAGGCTGAGGCAGGAGGATCCGTGCGAGTTCGAGACCAGCCTGGGCTACAAAACTGAGCTCAAGGCCAGCCTGAACTGCATAGTGAAACCCTGTCTCAAAAAGGCAAAAAAAAAAAAAAAAAAAAAAAAAAAAAAAAAAAAAAAAAAAAAAAAAAAAAA
>PVJA010001417.1:17326-62664 GCA_004027025.1 Myocastor coypus | reverse complement strand
CTTCCATAACTATCACCTTCCGCTAGGAATAACACTCAGACATCACGATCTTTGCGATGTCTTCAGAAAGCCATCGTTAAAGCTGCGCTGGCGGCTCAGCTGTGAGCTACAGCTCACCTGTGAGAGTCTGCTCCCCTCTCTGCTGTCAACTGTCCGTTTCATGTTTTGCTCAGCGTCTAGCATAGAAAGTTGGGCTTCCTAAGCTCCGGTAGCTTTATGAGAATAGACTGAATGGTCCTTCAGCTGGGGAACTGCGCGGATCAGGAGCTGACACTGGGTGGCGCTGTAGACAAGGAAAGGCAGCGCATCTTTCCTGGGCCCGCATGGATGCACTGTCTTATCACCCTGAGAGTCAGAAAGGCTCTTTTGGAATAGAATCACGTTTAGCAGTGCTGTGATGTATGCGACAGCGAGACATGGTGTCGAGAGAGACTCTCTTCTTGTTGCCTGGTGCACTCACACAAACCTCAGAAATTCTCAGTATTGCCTTCCCTTCCACAGAACTTAGTGAAACCTGCCTGCCTCCAACGCTGAAGTTGTTGCAGATTTTGTTCTGTTTGGCTTAACCACGTAACTTTAGCCTTTACAGATATCAAGACTCTAAACTGTTCAGGAGCTTGCTTCTCTATGTCCTTCACACGCCCACTTTCTGCCCATATGCCTAGAATATAGGACAGACTACGAGCTACTTGTTTGTTGATGAACTGAGCGACTGATTTAAAAGGATGCTTAAGAGGCCTGGCGGGATGGCTCAGTGGTCTAAAGCGCCTGCTTGGGAAAGCTTGGGTGGCTTCAGGGACCGTGGTTCAATCCCCGGCATCACAGGCTGTGCCAGCCCTGCCCTCGGGGTGGGCTGAGCCGGCCATAAAAATGAGTGAATAAACAAACAAAGGCTCTGAAACAAGAAAAAATAAATAAAATAAAATAATTAAAAAAATAAAAGGATGCTTAAGGCAAGCATTTCAAGTACCACTGTAACCAGATGGATAAGAGAGAATGTAATTTCCTCCCAAACTTACCAAATTAGATTCCAGAGGTAACTGCCTTCATCATCCCTGGGTGAGGTCGGCCTTTAGAGGTCCCTCTGGCTTCCAGCATTTATCTTGCTTCTCATGAGAGATCACCATCAAGCTGTGCTTTGAATTTCTTCATTGTTTTGCAGTGTGCTATAAGGGAAAGAGCCCTGCCTCTGAGGCAGAAGTCCAGCATTTTGTGTTGGCTAGGACTTCTAGGCAGATCACTTTGCCAACTTATTCTTTTGTGCCTTCTGTGGCTTCAATGTGTCCTGAAAACATTATATGTTAGAAACTTAACCTCCAGGGTCGTATGTCATTGGTGTTTGCAGAGGAGGCCTTTGGGACACAACTGGAATTAGGTAAGGTCATAAGTGTGGGATCTCTGTGATGGCAGTAGTGTGGCTGTGAAAGCAGAGGAGGGGAGGCCCGCCCCACCCTGGCGTGCCTGCTGTGACTAAACTTGTGAGGTCTTCCACTACATTGCTGTGCAGCAAGAAGGGCCTTGCCAAGTGCCAGGCAGCTGCAGCATCACGGTCTTGGACATCTCAGCCTTCAGAACCCTGGCGGCAGATGAACGTGCATTTTTAAATAAAGTATCTGCTTTTGAGTCTCTAGGTATAGCTGCAGAGAACAGGATAAGGCAGTTCCCAACTCTGCAAAATGAAGAGATGGTGGAGAATGGTCTTAAAGGGCCTTAGGGTCTGAGTGCTGTGTAAATTATAATGCTCTGTATGGCTGTCTGACAAATGCAAGTTAGCTGACATTCCCACGCCCTCAAGTAATAGCCGTAGCTAACATGTGTTTAGCCTTTAGCTCACCCTTTGTGAAGATGACCTTCTGGCACAATTTTTTATTGACTTATTTTTATAGTACAGGTACAATTGTGCCTATTAGCTATGTACATGCATCATGTTTTGAAGTATGCAGTCATTCTAGAGTGTTTACATTGAGCCAACCAACAATGCTTCTAAGGATTTGAAAAAAAAATCAAGACAAAGCTCACATAACACAAATTTATGTGGCCCTAAGGGGAGGTGCCAGAATTTAGCCAGGGAAAGAGGCTGTGAGTCCCCCTTCTCTGCTGCACCTGGAATGGCAGTTCTTCTTCTGTTCTTTCTGCCCTTCTGCTCCTGGTTCTGTTTGTTCATAAAGTAATTCCTAGATCTCCATTTGCTGTGTCAGGGCACTCAAGGATTAGGGACTTTTGGTCTTGGAAGGAAATTTAAAGGTGAGTAAATAAGATCCAAAAGGTACAGTAGACATTGTGAATGAAAAAGAAGGAAAGAATAAACAGGATGAGGGAAAGGAGAAAAGAAGGAAGAGGAAATATATATATATATATATATATATATATATATATATATATATGATAATTGCACTATTAATTTCTATTATTTCCCTGAAAGTGAAAGTTACTTCTTACATTGTTTGATTAGCTTTGCATGCCTATGGCTGGTAATTTGAGTAAATACTTTGAAGATAGCAATATGCAATACAATAACCATTATTAATTTCCTGCCATCTTGCCTTGAAATTCTGTATCATTTTTATTGCTTTTTTCTCTTTGGAATAAAAAAAAATCATCTAATCTAGTGATGGCGAGCCCGTTAGAGACTGAGCACCAACCTGCAACCTCAGACCCAGTTATCTGTCACGAAGTGCCAACACTGCTCTTAAACCCAAACCCTGAAGCTTAAGTTTAGAAAAAGAAAGACCCTCTGTAGTAACATCTTTTGTCTTAAAAGAAAACAACCTGTATTCCATCGGCTCCCCACCACTGATGTATTTAACCCAGCCCTTCGGCTTAGCAGAGGAGGAGAATCCCAGAGGCCTTGGGGTTAGTGCACCCCCACTGCGGGGTGGAGGTGTTAAAAAGTGAGGACCAGAACGAGGGTTTCTAGCCTTCCAGCAGCCTTGTGCTCTTTTCACTAAAGAGAAAGTGCGAGGATTCAAGGCTTGTTATCCAGGCTGTTTAGGCAAAGGAACTTTACTGTACTAACATCTCTCCTAGTTGTGACTATTCAACACACACACAAAATTCTACAAAAGCCAAAAGCCAAACTGAAGAAAAAAAAAATATGTATATATATATATATATATATATATATATATATATCGTATCTATTTACTGTTACTTTTTCTGAGCTGAGACCCTTCTTAGTTATGAACGGACACTGATTTGTTAATCAAAGAGACCATACTAGTTTCTAGGTCTTGAATTTTGAGTCTCAGTGAAGACAGGAATAACAAAAATCAGTGTTTACATAAAAGAGAATATTTAATGTGGGGTAAGGGACTAGGGAGAATTCTAAATAAAAGAATAGAGCAAATAGGATTGATTCAAAAGACTAGAGATTGAACACTGTTATCGAGGACTTCAGGCTTCGGAAAGATCAGAGCACATAGTAAGAAGGCTGTGTTGTGAAAGCTCGGCTACAAACTGAAGCAGATGTGCTCAGGACTAGATCAGTGAGTAACAACCATGCCAGGCACAGGGGCGCAGACTTGGAAATTCTGGGTGGCACGGGATGCCTCGACGCCTGTAGTCTGAACGTGCCATAAACTTCCTTTGCCTGCCCCGCTGGCGGCTGGCCGCGCACGCTCCGCTCTCCTCAGCCTGCTGTGCTTCTCTCCTCAGATGGCAGGGACGGCACGGCACGACCGAGAGATGGCGATCCAGGCCAAGAAAAAGCTCACCACCACCACTGACCCCATCGAAAGACTGCGACTACAGTGTCTGGCCAGGGGCTCCGCGGGCATCAAAGGACTTGGCAGGTAAGGTGTGGATGGTGAGCAGAAGGCACGGAAAGGGGGAGATGGGCAAGCGAAGGCTGGTGTTAGCTGCGTGACCCCGTGCCAGGAATTTCCATTTAGGACCTTGTTTCTCATTGGTGAAATGCAGAGTGTGCAAAGGTTGTTCTCTGAGGCTTCTTGTGAAAGCTTTTGATTCTTAACTCCAGGTTCATTCAGCAAAGCTCTTTTCTGTTATCAGAGAGGGCAGCTCCTCAGACAGTCCGAAGTTAAGGAAGAAGCGTGGTGTGGGAACAGAGACCTCTAGCAATGAGAGAAGCGTTCCCTGAGCAGTGATTACAGAGGCTGGGATGGAAGGAGGGGAAGTGATAGCGATTGGGCTGGCCTAATCAGAATTTACAGTTCTGTTCCTCGGCAGTCCTGGGGCAGTAGATCTCCCTGTGGGGTCGCTGGCAACTCACCTCCCGCAGGGTTCTGCAAAGGAATCCATTCATCTTCCCTAACAGTACAGCTGGCTTGTAAGTTAATTAATTAATTAATTAATTAATT
The DNA here is from genome assembly GCA_004027025.1 of Myocastor coypus. Taxonomy (NCBI): domain Eukaryota; kingdom Metazoa; phylum Chordata; class Mammalia; order Rodentia; family Myocastoridae; genus Myocastor; species Myocastor coypus. The sequence continues at coordinate 58,348 of PVJA010001417.1, read as the reverse complement.
CATTTATTCGTTCATTCAGCCAGTCTATGACTATTAATGAAATAAGTGCTTCATCAATGAATATTGATAAAGCGATAAAACATCGATGAAGTGATAAAAATGGAGCCTAATAAGTAGAGGAGTCAGGGTTTCTGTTCTCAAGCAGCCAGTATTCGAGTTTATGCCAAGTGCCGTTGTTTGTTAAAGTGTTAAATACTAAGTTGCAATCTATCATTTTTACATATAATTCACAGATCAATGACTTGAAAATTATGAATTATTTTAGCATGTTAAGGAACTAATAATCATTATAAAATGAGACTCAGAAAATTTACAAATTGCATTCAAGTTTAAACTATTATTGTTATTTTGTTTGGTACAGGGTCTGACTACACAGTTTGGACTGGTGGTGATCCTCCTGTCTCAGCCTCCCCAGAGTTGGGATTGCAGGTGTGCTATACCATGCCTGGCTTTGGTAGCTGGTACAGTGTACCTGAAGTTCTGGGATGGCATGAATTATCTTGGATCAAAGTTGGGTTCTTGCTTTTGCCAGGCAGGCACTTAGACCCCCTGAGCTACCTCCCCAGCCTTCCAAGTTTACAACTGGAATTCACACCTTTGTTTCCTGGGTTCTTACTGGGAATTCTTTCTAATTGTAAGAAGGCCAACAAAATAGAAAATTCTCAGGGTTTCTGTGAGGGTAGTGGTGGAGGAGTAGGCATATGTGGCAAAGAATAAGATAATGGAGTGTAGTGAGCTTGAAGGTAGGAACTTATACATTATAATTAAACATAATCAGGAGACAATTTCTTTCTCTCACAGAAAAGAATGGAGAACACTTGTCTGGAGATGATTAGATAGCTGGGGATAGTAAAGCCAGTTTCCTGTAGTTGAAACAGACTCCACACAGTTAGGCTTTCACGGGATATATGCTTTAAAAAGCAGAAGCCGTGTTGACACTCTATGATAGGTTTGGAAGACTTTATTTAAAGATACAATAAAGTAAGTCTTCCCATGTCCTTATCTATGTTTGCTGCTTTACCTTAATTGGGATGAGGAAAAGCTCTGGGTTTCTTGGGTCTGTTAACAATGCTGGGGGTTATGTTGTTGCAATCTCTGCAGTACTCTAATAGCAGACCTAGATGATCAATGTATAAGAAGGAGAGGTGTGTTTTGGCACACAGTTTCACAGGCTGTGGTCCCTTGTCACTTTACTCCTCTGCTTTTGAGCCAGGTATACGGTGGAGAAAAACTGCTTACCTCACAATGGATGAGAAACAAGGGTAAAAGTGGAGCCAGAGTGCCAAAGGTTCACCCCCTGTAGCCTAACCTTCTTTCATGAGGCTCCATTTCCCACAGGCATCGTGATCCCCAGTAATGCTATAGGCTGGTGAATAGGCCTTTGAATCCAAGCGCCATCAGGAGGAATTCAAGATATGAGAGTGGCACATGTCATGTAATTAGAATCATATAGTGTAATTATGTGTATGCATACATGTGTGTGATTAAAGGTTTGTTCTCCTTTATAAGAGGCTGGGAAGAGACTCACTAATTTTAGTAATGGGAGTACAGAGTAGAATCTAGACTACTGTGTGTAACTATTTTTTATTACTTTTAACAAGAAATAACAATATGACAGTTTCAAAACATGTTAGTAGTGCATTCACAATAATTGATATAATGCATATTGTTGTCCTTGTAGTAGTTATACAGAGCACAGAGTGTAAACATGATAAATTTTCTAATTGATATTGGTAAAAAATCTTCTCTTTGAACTAAGAGAAAGTAGTTGTATACATAGTCAAATGTTCCATAATTATAGTGAGTTACTGGTGAAACTGGCAATGTTGGAAGCTGTTGACTTAAGCCTTGTACAACTCAGTATATTAATCCAGCTTTATGTTTGCCTTGTAGCTAAACTTTTCTACTGGGTGGTTAAGGGCAAGTTAAAGCAAGACCTGTATAACAAAACATGTAACTTTTGTGTCTTCCAAGGTTAGTCAAATCTCCTCAGGATTAACTTTGAAACTGTATACAACTGTTAACAGTGTCAGCCATCTGGAGGGGTCACAGCCATTGCTTGATCACTTTGCTCTCTGTGAAAGCATGAGAGAATGTTTTCTCTCTAGGTGACTCTCCTTAGGCATACTATATACCTTCAATCCCTTTCCTCTGTGGCCCCATAATCTCCTTGAACAGAAAATTTGGGAAACTGCTGAGTTATAGGATATTACAGCACAGGTTCTGTTCTATCCTGAGTCCTCACTGACCTTGAAGGGCTAGGGCCAAAATATTGGCTGTTCTTGTAGCACTTCTTTTTCTCTAATTTTTGGCCTGTAGCTTATATTCTTAGTCCTCCAGAAGAAAAGCTTAGTGATACTATTACTCTATAACATGGATATTTGACCTTAACATCACTGTCTTTTTGAATATCAAATATCTTAGACCTAACTTGGGATTAGTATTTTCCATCAATCATTGATATTCTAATAAACCTCTATATAATGTGATACAAGCAATTATACATTTTTACACAGACATTTAGAAATCTAAGGATGTACAAAATTGTAGCCTGTCAATTGTACTGCATTTTGTCTAGTCTCTTTCTTTCACTTAATACCCTTTTTTCTTTGCTCTTTGTAAATCATCCATTTACTTGAGAGAGAGTATAGCAGTAACTGAAATTACAGTAGAAGTAGCACATATCTAAAAGACCAGAATGAAAGGCATCCCAAGCATAGTTTTAGTGTTGCACATTGCTATCATCAATGTGAACAAAACTTTTGAAGGTTCTTAGTGCCATTATCTAATTCACCCTGGTTATATAAGTACATAGTTTTGCTCTTGCTATGTTTCCTCTCTTTTCTGCCTCCATTCATTTCATTGTTTAACCCATAAGTCTTTGATTTCCATTCAGCTGTGTTATGACTTTCCATTTGTATTTCTTCTCTTGAGTTCTTACACTAGGGAGACTATCTGATATATGCATATGTAGGTCTGGTTTATTTCACTTATCAGTATATGTTCAAGATACATCCATTTATATATGAAGTCTTCTAGTTTGTTATTCTTTATAGCTGAATAATATTCCATTGTATAAAAACATCACATCTTTTTCAACCATTCTTCAGATGATGGGCATTTGGTTGGTTCCAAGATCTGGCTATCACAAATTGTGCTGCTATAAACATAGGTGTACAGATATCCCTATGATATGATGTTTTCAGTTCTTCTGGGAAAATTTTCAGTAGGGGGATAGCTGGATTAAATAGGATTTCCAGTTATAGTTTTTAAAGGAGTTTCCACACTGCTTTCCATAGTGGTTGCACCCGTCTGCACGTCCACCAGCAGTGGAGAAGGGTTCCTTTTTCCTCATAGCCCCTTCAACATTTGTTGTTGGTTGATTTTTTTTTTTTTTTTTATGATAGCCGTTCTTTCTGAGGTGAGATGGTATCTAATTGTTGTTTTAATTTACATTTCACAGATGGCCAACTATGTGGAGCATTTTTTCATGTATTTATAGTGTTGTTGAATTTCTTTCTCTGAGAAGTGTATGTTCATGTCAGATGCCCATTTCTGGACTGAGTCTTTGAATTTTGGGACCCTAATGGTTTTTAGTTCTTTATAAATTCTGGATAGAAGACCTTTGTCTGAATACATATTAGTTAAAATCTTTTCGAAATTTGTGGGTTGTCTTTTCACTCTGTTCATAATTTCTTTTGATGTGCAACAACTTCTTAGCCGGAAGAGGTCCCATTTTGTATTTAACTTTAGTAAATCTTTGAGGGTATTTATTTACATCTTCCCATCCACACTTTGCTCATTGTGTTCATTTTTTGTGTGTGTTTTCTTCAGAGTGTTTCGGATTATGGATGACAATAACAACAGGACCCTTGATTTCAAAGAATTTCTGAAAGGGTTAAGTGATTATGCAGTGGTTATGGAAAAAGAAGAGGCAGAAGAGCTTTTCCGCAGGTTTGATAAAGATGGAAATGGGACTATAGACTTCAATGAATTTCTTCTCACGTTAAGAGTAAGTGGCCATGTGAATCGGTGTTATCTGGTGGGTTTGGCTTTCACGTGGTTTGTGTTGGCTATTATGAGGTTTTGTTTTTAGTGGTTGCTAGTGCACTATGGAGGGGGTGTTCAAGAGACTGCAAACAGACTGAAACGTGTGGGGTAGTCATAATTCATCTCCTTTAGCAGCAAACAAACAATTTCGGATCACTGAGGGGAGTAAGAAATGATATGGCACGAGGATATCTTGTTTGCATGTATTTGGTCTCTGTGTATTATGATGTCTGTGTATGTGCTGTTCTGTTTATCTAGCCTCCAATGTCTAGAGCCAGAAAAGAGGTAATTATGCGAGCTTTTAGAAAGCTAGACAAGACTGGAGATGGCATTATAACAATTGAGGATCTGCGTGGAGTATACAATGCAAAACACCACCCAAAGTACCAAAATGGAGAATGGACAGAAGAGCAAGTCTTCAGGAAGTTTCTGGATAATTTTGATTCACCCTATGACAAAGATGGATTGGTAAGTTAAAAAAAAAAAAAAAAAAAAAAACTAAATAAAATTTCTTCTACTTCACTTGAATTGTAAACATGAAATGGGCCTATCTCCTTAAAGATTTCAACATATCAATGCCATATTTGTTATAAATAGAAATAAAATATTTGTATAGAGGCCATCTCAAGAGTTGGAAACTAGAGTAATAAAATATATGACTCGGACACACATACACAGACATAAGCAGTAAGTAGGGTGTCCACATACTGCTAAACATTCATCCTGTGGAAAACATAATACTTTGATTAGACACTATGGCATGACTACCACATTCAGCATATTTTGCTAGCCACACTCTCTAAAATGAAACTATGGTAAAATATGTTTAACTTCAAAATGAGACCACAGTTTGATGTTTTATGGCAGATCTACAACAGACATTTATCCTTTGCAGCATCAGTTATCATCACACATTGCCATGCATGAATGTCTTTTAAAGACAGCTTTTGGTAAAGGAAGTGTGTAACAACAGAATTCGGCTTGATTTATGCTTTAGTAATAACCTTTAAGATTAACCTGCATTTCTAAATTGCAGCAAACCTGAAAATGAAAGCAACTCCTCCGTTCTCACTAATAATTAGTTACAAAGGCATAGCCTGGCAGGATAAGGAATTATATTCCCATCCCTGCATCTAGGCTGAGATGGAAGTGCTGTGTGTCTTTTATTAACACCCATTAAGTGGACTTCTCTTAAGACCAAAGCCAGTTCTCCCTGGTGAGTGGCTTAAGAGGTATCATGATGGAAGACAGATGTTCTTTCTTTAGCCCTAGTCAGTAGTGGCAGAACCCGGGGTGTGCTATCTCTTAACTCATCAGACACACTAGAAAAGAAACATGGGTGGTAATTTGGAGAAGAAGAAATAATTCCTGTCCTATTTTTAAAGGAATTCCTCCCAACTTTTTTTCACAAATCGCTATGACTAGTCCTAATATAAAGAAACCTTTCTTCCTTTGCTGTTGGCATTTTCTGGTAAGGGATGGAGAAGTGCCTTTGAATTTAGCTTGAGGAATCGTGCAAAAGGGACCTGGGGGCCTAGAAATGGTAGAGCAGCTGAACACTTAGCTAGAAGTAATTGAACTGTACACTTTCTACTAGGACTGCTGGCTTTTGATCTCCGAAACATCAGTGGAAAAATAGCCAACTTCCATTTCCTCTAGCCAGGCAGGTAGACCCAGGACATGTTTCTTCTCCTGCAGGTGGTTCCTCCTTATTCCTAGGGGAAACTTCAGCTGCCTCATTCTCTAGCTTCACTTACAGTAGCTAATGATTGTGATTCAGAGAGCTTAAAGTCCTCCCTCCTGTCCCTTTTCATATTTATCTTAATCAGCCACATTAATATCTCAAAAGGTTATTGAGGTTTTTCACAATTGCAGTATTTGATGTCATTTGAATTTCACAGACCCGGGGCTGGGGAGATAGCTCCGAGGCACAGGTGCCTGCTGAGCAAGTGCAAGGTCATGAGTTCAAACCCTGGTCCCACAAAAAAAAAAAAAAAAAAAAAAAAAATTCACAGACCAAACCCCTGCAGTTTGTGAAGCACTATTCTCAAGCATATGTAGATAATTCAGATTACCAATATTCTGAGGAGCCACAGGTATGAAATTTAGGAGGTGGAACCCAAAGATTTATGTATTTAATAACTGCAGCAGTTATTTCTTATATACATTCATATTTGAGATTTTCCCTCTAAAATATTCACAAATGCCTGTTTTTAATTACTAAAAGTAATATGCACATAAGCCTCATTTAACATAAAGATGAATTTAGACAGTGATTGGGTACTTAGCAACCCAGCATTACTTCTGCATTGAGACTTGTAAATTGCTTATGGTTGGTAGCATCATTACTGGTATTGAGACCTCTTTAGGAAATGACTGCTTTTCAGAGATGTTGTCTTGGCATCTTTCAGTTTTGGCTTTTTAATCCATAGTTCTGTCTCTTGAATTTGTTAGGGATGTAGGGTTGTTGCCTGTGTGGCCTAGCACCCAGTTCTTTGGCACTAGAGTAGAATATTGCTTACAATCCTTAGATTTTTAAGGTGTTGGCACACAAGGAAGGTCAACTGATCACAACAGCTATGTCACCTTGGCTAAAGTCATACAAGCAGTGATAATATTAGCATCAAGCACAGAATAGAAAATGTAAACTATGATAATTATTAATTTGCCACCTTTATAGTACAAGATTTACAGTTATATATCAATATCTAAGACAAAAAGGTTATGTAAGTAAATATCGACTTGATAGAGTGATTTTACCATAAGAAGAGAAAATTTAAAAGGCATAAGAGGAAACAACAGATAAATAAAAGAGGAGAAATAGATTAGAAGCTAGGGTAGGGGACAAAGGAAGATTACTGAAGCTTCAGAAAACTGGTCAAAAAGATAGGAGGGAAAGAAAGAAGGAAAAACAGAAACAGAACAAAATAAAAAACTAAAACCAAGGGCTGGCAAGATAGCTCAGCAGACTAAGGATTTGCTTAGGTAAGCACAGAGGCCAGGGTTTGATCCCTGGCACTGCACACCCCACCAGCCCCTCCCCCAGGCATGCAGAGCTGGCAGTGGAGTCCAGGCATGGTGGTGCACATCTATAATCCCAGAACTAGGGAGACAGAAAACATGAGGATTACTATGAGTCTGAGTCATTTAGTGAGACTCTGCTCAAACAAACAAGCCCCCCCGAAAACTAAAAGCAATGTTTACACTCATAAAAATAAATAATAAAAATAAAATATATAGATTTCTCTGTAATTTTAAGTCTTATCTTGTAAAGTTTAGAGTTTTGTGATAGTTTTTAATCTGGAATGAGACTCTACTCTTTCTCGTAGACAAAGGAAGCAGTCAGAGCCTAGATCTGTGCTAGATAACCTCAGAAAGCCTGAAGTAGGATCAAGAAGGGGTGCTAGATAATCCCAGAAAGCCTGCAATAGGATTAGCAAAGGATGTCTGTTTTGGTACTTTCAAATTCACAGATCAGGCTGATCCTGTCCTGTGGTCTTGGAGTTGGGGCCTGAGTTATCCATTCTACAACATTCTAGGTGTCTCTTGTTGGCCTGGCCATGACTCGTTGGCTATAGATGTCTTCCACCGCTATCCCTTAATCACTGTGGGATTTCAACACTGGGATGAACCCAATCCATGGCTACTCCAAGTCCCAGGTTTAGTTGTCCCCTTCCTAATGCAATGAATGGCCAAGCACTATAAGGGGACACAGCAGTATCTTGGACTGAAGTCACTCACCAGCTCTTGTAGGACACAGCATCCACCGCTCCTTTTTGCTGTGTGTTTCTCCCTGGAGGCCTCTGGACTCCCCTGTCCTCACAGGGTCTCCGTATATTTGACAAGAACCAGGCACTGCAGAGAAAGTGCAGATTGCTCCCTCATTTTTCTGCATTGAAGATTATCTCTTCACTTCCTCTGTGGTCTCCAGTTTTCTTTTCAGATCCTTCCTGTGTCCTGAGAATCTATCTTTATTTTACTTTTCTTCCCCAAGTTGTTATCTGAAGGGTTAAGGCTTATTGTTGCATCTTTTCAGAAGTCTCATTGACTAGGCATTATGCCAAAAGGTTTACTAGGAATATTACTTTAGTCAATACAAAAATAAAAATATTTATGAAAATTGATTAAAACTTTTATGCTTTGAATCAAAGTTTAAATATGTAACAAGTTGTTATAGTGGAGCTATATGGAACATTTGTTTATAAGGAGAGTAAGTATTTCTAGGGATATGCTCCTTATCTGTATTTATATACCAGAGGTAAGCACAGCCCCACAATTGGCTCAGTGAATCCAGTGCTTTTCTTTCCAATGTCCTTCAATTTTGTGGGGACAGTGTGTGTGTGTATGTGTGTGTGTGGGGGGAGAACTCCAAGAATAGCAACTGTGCATATTGGAATTTTACTTTCTATTCACTTATAATTTGAACAACAAGAAATGTATCAGTGAGCTCCTATGGTTCTTGAAAGGGATAGGCAAGTTTCCAAAGACTTGGCAGCAGAAATGTGTGTTGCCATGGACTAAAAAGATATTTTCAGTCAGTGATGGATTTCCCTCCTTGTGATATTAGTGCTGAAACATGTGGACTCACTAGAGAGCAAGAATTTCCCAAGTATCATTGGGGCCACACACTGTTACACAAGCAGTTCCAATTTTTGAGCAAAGATAGCTACAGAGTTAAGTTATTCAAGAGAACAATTCTTGACTCAACTAATTGTGTCAGTCAATAGTTTTGACTTGTAATGTGTATACTGCTTACTCTTTTATTTTGTTTTGTTTTGTATTTTAAGGAAGGGTCTACATGGTGTTCAGGATCTTACTACTAGATCAGACTTGTAGTGATTCACCTGTTTACAGCCTCTCAAGAGCTGGGATTACAGGAGAGTGCATTTGTGCGCAGTCTCACTTGGCATCTCATCGCACCCCAGGGATTGAACCCCTGGTCCCTGCTCCCACTTGCAGATGCTTTAATCTGCTGAGCTACTTTGCCAACCCTTCACTTAGTCTTATTAACACATGTGTTTCATAATATTTTGAAATATTAAACACCACTTTAGTTCAGATACATAATTATACATAATAGAAAAACTAGAAAGTAGTTTAAAACAAATTTTATAACTTTAAAATTTCTTTTCAGCCAGGGATGGAGCTAAGCAGCACAGAGCCTGCCTAGCAAGCATGAGGTCATGAGTTTGATTGCTGATACAAAAAAAACCAAACCTAACCAAACCAAAAAAAAAAAAAAAAAAAGAAAAAATCCAGTCTGACAGTAATACAAAATCCCGAGACAGGAGAATACATTATTTGGTATCTCAAAATAACTGTCATAGGTGTAGAATGGGGATGGAGCTGGGGTGGGGTGAGAGGCAGAGCAGGAGATGCCTTGTTCACTCTGAGCCTAGAACGAGTAACCTGTCTCTTAGAAATATATGTAAACCAGGTGGGTTGACCAGAAATCTCTTTCTTTACCAGTAGCACAGTACCTCATCTTTTGAAAACTGGAACATAATTTACACTGACGGATGATGCTGCGTATTTCTGTTTACCACAGGAAAACAGTGTTAACTATCTTAAGAGAATACTTGCTGCTTAGTCTGAGTTTCAGCCTTACTCACTGAGCTCCTGCTTTTAAACAAAAGACGTCAGCGTGTGTCTCATTTTCCATTTAGGCGAGTTTCATTTTCGAGACATTTTCTCCTTTCCTGAGCCACTCTCACTGACGTCCTCAATTTTGCTGACTTTTTCTTTCCTTTTAGATCTAGCCCTCAGTCATGAGCACACGTAAAAGCCTCATTGCTGGACAGGTCCCTTCTGTTTACAGGGCTAGAAGAGGGGCTTCCTTGGCGAGGGTGAGAAGAAACTTCTCGTTTTTGTTTCAAACTTTTCCACTGCAGGTGACCCCGGAGGAGTTCATGAACTACTATGCTGGTGTGAGTGCGTCCATTGACACTGATGTGTACTTTATTGTCATGATGACAACTGCCTGGAACCTCTAAAGGCCTCACCTCAGGAGACCCGTCATTGGCAACAGATGCCGAGTCCAGATGATTACAACTCAGCTCAACTCAAAACCAGTTCCTTGTTTGGTTCCATATTCCTAGAAGTTTTTTTTCCTTATCAACACATTGCTTTTTCTAGGTCCAAGACAGCAGCAGAAATAAAGATCCTAAAGTACTTAACCACTTGCTTGCCTCCTCTGAAGCTATTTCCTTAGTTCTAAAATAGAAATTAAGTAAAGTCTTATCTGTAAAGCATTTAGTGCAACTGAAGATGCATGCTTTGAAGAGGTATCAGTCAACATTATATTTCTTTCTTGGCTATTAATAAAAGTTTAGATATTCTAATTATAAAACCCTCCCACCATATATGTGATGCCAACTTTCTTAATCCTTTAGATGGCTCACTATTAGATGGTAGAATATTTCTATTTTTATGATTATAAATCATTAAGTGTTTCAGCCTCTGTTTGGGAACTGGAAGGAGACCATGTGTTAGCCTCAATTTTGAATCTTGAGTTTCACTACCTAGAGTTTCAGATGCCTCAGCCTGGCCAGTAGATTGAACATGACTTAATCTTTTCCATCATTTTTAAGACTTATGTAAGAGGTGAGTCTAATGATACTCTCTGGACAATGTACATTCTGGGTTTGTGTATATCTCTTTTGACTGAAGAATGTAAAGCCTTACTTCCAATTTTTTAAAATTGATCAACAAATTTGCTTCCATGGAAATTATTCTTTGTTTTTGCAAGGAACTTATATTTATTGAATTAAGCAAGAGAGCCTTAAATGTTAGAAGTGCTATGACTCAAGGTAAAAACAAAGGTATTGACAGTCTTTCAGATATATAATATTAATGACTTACATGGAATTGATTATTTTGACAACCATTGTAGCTTAACATGGTTTTAATCCTTCAATGTGCGTATATGAGAACTATGTACTTTGTAGGGATAGTTTCTTTATTCTAATGAGAAAGCACACTAAGTTAATTCTTAAAAGTACTTCTTCTAAAAGAGATGACGGGTGAAATCTGTTGAAAGAAATATAAACAGGTGATTGATGGACTTCTGAGAACACTGCTGTTGAGAAGAGCTCTGCTTGCTGCCTTGGTTGGTGCGGTGAGAAGCTGTGGTGAAACAGCCCTTCCTCTCTGAGAACAGCATGACCTTCCTGTCTCGTTCTCACACCTGTTTTGCCAAAGCCAGTTTTTTTTTTTTTTTTTTCCCTCAGAAAAATGCAGTGGAAGGTGATTTGTAGGAGTGAAGCCATTGAGAATATAAGCCAGCCACCAGCAGTTGAGCTTTCGATATTGAACTCACAGTTCTGAAAGGAATGGAAAACCTCGAAATGAAATGCCCCTTTTTCTTTGGTGCACATTCTTCTTCTAGTTCTTCAAAATGGAATTTACTGATTTTTAACCCTTGACACTCAGACATTGGTATTGATTTGGGAACAGAGCTTGAAAGGTTTCAGTGGCTTGTCTCCTGAAGACAAGGCAGAGCTGATGACAATCAGCTCTCTGAAAGAGCCTTAAAATAGAGGGACCCTAAAATTGAGAGAAAGTGACAGAGAGAGAGAGAGAGAGAGAGAGAGAGAGAGAGAGAGAGAGAGAGGCCAGCTCATTTTCGGGCTATCAGAAGCCTCTGCTTCTACACTGATGGAATCAAGTACTACACCAATTCAGGCTGTTATCAAATGCCAGGCATTGAAGTTCTAAACCCAGACCAGTGTTTTCATCTCCAAGGGCACTGGGGAATAAAGTTCCTTGTCACAAATTTCATAGTAATGTCTGAAACCTTCTTTAGCAAATCATTAAAAATCCATTTATTTAAAAGTATTATTGATGCTGTAAGTATGTATAGTAACTCACCAGGAATTTGGACTCCACTAATTGAAGTCATTTAGGAAGGATTTGGGTGAAAATGTACTTTTCTTTCCTGTAAACTTAAAACAGAAAATGGAGAGAGGTTAAGTAAATCAGTAACAGTAAGATTAAAAGAGCTTTGCATGGGGCCAAGTATCTGCAGGGTCGTGAGTTCAAACCTCAGTCACACACACGCACACACAAAAGATCTTTGGAGAAAATACTTGCATATAGATGTTATCAGTGTGTCCTAAGGAGTTCCACACATTATTAAAAAAACTGTCTCAGACCATCAATACTTGTAACTAAAGATATTTTCTATGTAGCACAGTGTTCCCATGTGTGAATCATATAATAATATTTTCAAAATACAAATGGGGGTTGGGGAGATACCTGGCAGTGTAAGCATCTGCCTAACAAGCACGAGGACCTAGGTTTTATCCTCGCTACTGCACCCTAGATGCGCCATGCTGGTCTTGGCACCTTGGACATGGGGGCACCTGCCTGTAATCTCAGTGCTGAAACAGGAGGATTACTGCAAGTCTGAGCTGTGTAGTGAGGCTTTGTATAAGATAAATAAAACAAATAAACATATAAATAGAATATAAATGGAATGCAAATTGATTTTAAAATATCACACTAATAAGATTCTGATTTAAAAAAAGTTCAGTTTTTTTGAAATAGAAACCTAAAATAAAATTAAAACGTAGCCTGTATATTTAAGTTTTACAGGTGTTTCCAAAATATGTTTTTCTCTATTAGCTAATGGCAATCTTCAGTCGATCAAGTTCACTTCCCTGATGGTGCTTTTGGGTCATTTAAAATGTCATCAGTGCAATGTTTTCAATAAGATAATGAAATTTCTTCTTTGAAAATAACAAGGTCTGAGGGCTGGGGGGATAGCTCAGTGAAATAAGCACTTGCCTGGCAAGCACAAGGGCCTGAATTCAATTCGTGATTCCAAATGTGCACAACATTGAGTGGTACTTCTAAGACCAAGATGGGTAGTGTAATTCTACTACTGGTATTAAGGAACGGGAGAGGTTAATACAGAAGAGACATGGTACTTATTGTTGATTCTTGCTTCTTGCTTCTTGCTTGTAACCTCATTTTCCAGCATAGAAAGAAAATGTCTGCTCACGAAGTAGGCTTACCCTTGCCGAGTGGCTAAACTGAGAGAGTTGTTATTCTAGCACCTCTCCTATGGTTAAGCTGCTGGCACTCTGCCATGGAATGTTGTGTACTATGCATTTCCACCCGAGCAGCCTGTGAATTACTCTTTGTCTCTACGTGTTTGCCTCAATCTCCATCTAGGTGTTTTTCCCTATGAGGTGATTTTTATCTGTTCATTTGTGCTTTAAATTTCTCCACTGTGAAGTACAGTGATCCCCCTTCTTATCAACAGAAATTTCTTTACAGGACTTGCCACAGATAATGAGATTCTTGAATTTCAAGTTTGTTATATAGAATGGCATAATTTTTGCACATAACTTGCGAATTCTCTCATATGTTTTAAAATCATTTCTAAACAACACATACTACTTCCGAAATTGTAAGTGCGCTCTAGGAAATGAAGACAAGACATGGTCTTCTGAATAACTTCATTTGGAAATGGGTGAGCTCACATATGAAGAACCCATGGATACAGAAAGGTGATTGCATTGATAACAGTCACGAATACGATTAGAGAGTACACACTCAGAGCTGTGCACTCTCATAAAACTTGCTGTGATGGTGAAAACATGTTTGTTTCTGCTCTGCAGTATGACAGCCACTAGCTACATGAGACTAATGGATAGATGGAATATAGTTAGTGCAATGAAAGAACTGAACTTGTTTACCTAATTTTAATGAGTGTAAGCTTAGACAGCCATAACTGGCTAACGCCTGTCTTATTGTATAGTATATAATAGAGATCTAGAAATCTTATCTCATGGCAAAAGGTAGAATGGTGGGGAGAATAGTAACTGACCATGAACAGGTAAGATTAGGGCCACCTTTGCAAATGCCCTATCTCAGAAAGCCATGTCAGAGGAGAAAGACAATCCAAAAATCTCCCTGACTATTTCAATCGTTGTTCATCGCCAGTTGTGACTCATACTCCAAAGGAGTATCTTAGGGATAGTAGAAGCATTCCATTACAGTTCCCACATTTGACATCATTTCTTTCTTTCTTCCTTCAGGTTTCAGAAGAAGATTTTTTGAATTATTATGCAGGTGTTAGCGCTTCCATTGACACGGATGCCTATTTCGTTTTGATGATGACAAGAACTTGGAGATTGTGACTTTCTTCTGATTTTTTTTTAAATAAATCTGAAACTTTCAGGAAGGGCAATGAGTTTAAAGGAAGTCCAGTATCATGGATTTTGATGAGGTGCAAACAGAAGTGTCTGGGAGGAGATATAGCTTGCTGGCACAGCGCCTGCCTGGAAGGTGCAAGGCCCTGAGTTTGATTCCTGGTAACAAACTAAAGGGTCTAAAAGATCTGGAATTTCAAAAGCAGTAGATCTTCAGTAATCTTACTTAGTTGCCTGCAATATGTTCACTTTGATAAGAGTCTCAATATAATTTTAAGTTAGAAAGAAAAGAAAGAAGGTAGGAAAAGAGGATGGAAACAGGAAAAGAAAAAGAAGAAAGGAGAAGGGCAGAAAGGAAACCATGAACTGAGATTAGAAAATGGCTCCTAGATAAAAATATTTTACTTATTCTGGGTGATCCTCTTGTAGATGGAGATGGTTTCCCATAGTGCCCATCATTTGCTGTCCTGATACTCCATAGAAGGTGAAGGTAGGATTGTAGATACATCAAACTATGTAAAATTTCCAGAGCTTACTTATTTTAATCTTTTTCTTGAAAAATACAAATAAAAGAAAATTTACTTTACTGTGAAATATATGGTCTTTTCTCTCTATGTTTAGATTTTATTTTACTTTTACTTACTTATTTTGAGATAGGATCTCTTTCTCACCGTGTAGTTCAAGGTGGCCTTGAATTCACTATGTAATGCAGGATGGCCTCCAACTTGCGTCAATCCTCCTGCTTCTGTTTCCCGACTGCTGGGGTTACAGGTGTGTGCAAACACACTGAGATATAGTTAGATTTTCATGCAAGGATTTATACTCAGTCAGTTCCCATGCTTGCATAATCAAAGGACATAATGACACTGGTAAAGAGAGGAAATAAGGGGCTCACCCACTGGATGAAAGGCTGGGTCTGACTATTAGAATACAAAGGCAGGGTATGGGGTAGAGATATCTGTTGCAAACTTTGAGGACTTTCTGAACTTTTAGGATAAACCAGAAAGATGGATTTTGAAACAGTTCTGTCAAAAAATTTTAAAGATATTTCTAGGCTCCTTCATGTCAGGTTTTCAGACTGATTTTCTCTCCCTAATAACTGCTTTTCAAGTAATAAATGAAATACAAGTTGATTGCACATTCCCACAGGTCCTTCATCTTGGAGAAGGAGCAGAGGTGAGGGTGGTAGAGCTGGCGGAAGTCCGCATGTGGGCCACACAGCCTTCATTAAGCACATGGCCTGCGAGGAAATGCTGTTAAGGGACGGTTTTGATTCAAATTCAGGGATAAGAGCTGAACTTCTGCCTAATTACCAAACTTATTTATGATTTTGATGACTCTGGCCTTTAGATAAAACTTTGGGTAGTGAGGAGTGAAGTGATTTGGCTTGTGCGTGTTCAGAGTGTTTAGTTTTTGATTTATCTGCCTTTGGTGAGCCAAAATGGTTTATGAATTTTGGCTTATGAGTCATCCTTTCCTTGTCTTTAAAATTGTGAAACTTTGAAAGGAAAAACACGTATTCACCTCCCTGGCAAATATGGGAGAGAAAAAGTTTTTTTTTTTTTTTAAGATGAAAAATTCCGAACCTGGGTGCAGTGGCACGGAAGGCTGTAAACAGGTGGATCACTGTGAGTTTGATCTAGTAATGAGACCCTGGACACGCTATAGACCCTTTCCTAAATTAAAAAAAAAAAAATTTTCTCAGCCGGGCGTGGTGGCGCACGCCTGTAATCCCAGCACTCGGGAGGCTGAGGCAGGAGGATCGCTGTGAGTTCGAGACCAGCCTCGGCTACAAAAGTGAGCTCAAGGCCAGCCTGAACTGCACAGTGAGACCCTGTCTCAAAAAGACAAAAAAAAAAAAAAAAATTTCTCATAGAACAAGACCCAACAAGACCAGTCATATAGACTGTTAGCTTCAAAGACTTAAAGTTGCTGAGCATCTGAAAATTGATGCAAATACTAGAGTGGGAAGGATTAATCTGTCTTGGTAAATACAACTGATATATTACCCAACATAGTAAAAACCCTCATCTGAGTACAATGACTTGAGAGAAGGAGAACTTAGATTTCAATTGAGTTTTTCCCCAGTTTTTATTCTCAGACACTGCTAAGCAGTGTACAAGGTATAGCTAGATCTATCTGTAGGTATATACTGTTATGGTAATACTAACTATATGCTACCAGAAATAAATCCCCAAGTTTATAAAAGTTCAAGTTCTATTTATCCATATCTATCCGTGTAGGTCTTTGCTATACAAAAGATTTATTTGTCATACATTCATGGACAATGAACAGCTTTCTTCCTTGTAATGGATTTTGGGTCCCAGTCTTTTTTTATTTTCTAGTTCCACTGTTCCTCAGATGTTATGTCAATAATATCTGTGTGACTGTGGAGAAAGAAGGCATGGGACAAAATTGAAAAGCTTTGGTCTGGAAGCGATCCAGACCTTCCTGCTTGAATTTTACTGACACTAAGTAGTCACATAATTACATCCGAATGCAACCTGGGGTGGGACATGTAGTCCCTGCAGGAAAGCTTCTTGCCAGTGAAAATGTACTCATGGGAATGTGGCATCCATCTTGATGAGCCACGGACTGCTTGTATCTCTTGAAATCACGACCCTCAGTGTCTGTCACTTTCCTTGTAAACACAGTTGATGGCCTCAGTAGCTTGTGTGCAGAGAGATATCTGGTAGATTGAGAAAGTGGAGGACTGGGTCTGACCTTCTTTGACTATGTTAGTGACCAAAACAACTTGTGAGCCATCTGAGGAAATGATTTCTCCATTCGCATACCCTGTCACGTGAGCCTTTGGTGTTACTCCAGCCTTGAAATTTGTGAAATACAGCAACATAGAAACAATCTTGTCTGTATTTGTTGCATAGGGCTGGGAATTTGGGCGTGTTTTTTTTTTTTTTTTTTTTTTCCTAATACAGAGTCTGCAGGGTTTCACTACTTAGATCAGACTTGTAGTGATCCTTCTGTTTTTAACCCCTGAAGTACTGGGATTACAGGTGCCAGCCACCACGCTTTGTCTCAGTCATTGTCTCAGCATGTGCTGGGGGCAGGGCTGGCAGAACACATCAGTAATGGAACCCTGGTCTCTGCACCTGCCTAAGTAGATGTTTTAATATTCTGAGCTCTCTGGCTGGCCCTTTCTCTTCTTTTCCTTAATTCCACTGAATTTTGGTAACTTTCCCGCTATACCTCTTGGATGACAATATTGAAAATCTTCCTGTAGAGTAGCTAGTTTTGAGATATCTAAGTGACAATTCTAACAGGCAGTTGGATATTCATTCATTCAAACAACAAATATTTATTGAGCCAATGTGAGGTGCCACTAGTGAGAAGTCCTCTACATGTTGGATCTGTCCTCCAACAAAATATTAACATATTTCCTCCTAGACATTCTGCCTATCAGACATGATCTTGAAATTTAAGGTACAGATCTAGCTGAATCAGAAAATTTCAAAGGTGAAGAAGGAAGAAGGAGATGAATGAAGCCCAGTTACCCAGAAGATTGGATGGTTGATGAAGCAAGACTGGAGTAGGAGGAGGGGATAGAGCTGAAGGTATTAACAGTTGGTTTTGTCTTCTCCAGTTGACAGAATGTTTTATTCTTTAACTAGAAGAGAGATAGTGGGTCTTTAAGGGTATTTTGGAGTTTGTAGATTTAGATAGGGAACAGAGGAATCCTAGGTTGTATTCCCAACTGCTGGAAAATTTGAGCAAAATCATTTTCTGTGAATAAGATAGGCAGTACTGAATGAAGGACTGGAATCAAAAGGTAGGGACTTGACAGCGGTCAGTGAAGGCACAAGGGCAGGATGCTGCTGAGCAGAAATAAAGTAAACCTCAAGGTATATGGATACCTTCTGGCAGCATTATGAGATTTTTCAGTAAAAGAGTTCAATAGATACAGTGAAGCCAGGGAGTGAAATGTAGGGACATGATTTTACAGTTTTATTGCAGAGTTGTTGCAACTACCATTTGCACTAAAAGGTGGTCAAAGAACTGTGATGAAATTTGATAGTTAATTAAAAGATGGGAGGATAGAAAATCTAAGAATGCACCGTTCTACTGTTCATATCACAAGGAAAAATTAGATCATGACTCTAAACAATAAGATCTCTCTATTGAATCAAATAAGATTATCTGATTAATTAAAAATGAAAGATTGTTCTAGTTTTTACAGAAAATGGAAATGTTAATTTGAATTAAGAATTACATTGAAAAATATTTCATTATTTTAACTATTATATAACAATATACAGATGCAGTCCCTCTGTCGTATTCCCCAAATGAAAAAAGACCAAAGTAAACAAAGATCTCCTACTTTGTGTGTCTACCTACTCATGGTATGTGCTGAAAATGGTTTGAAACTTTTGCATTTGTGACTTCTAGAAACAGTATACACTCCTTGTAATATTCTTTCTGTCTTTCTAGTTCAAAAAAATCTTTGCGGCTGTTGACATCGGTCTTTGCCCTTCCAGTATCCTTGGTTTTCTTCCTCCTTTATGTCCCCCAGCTCATTCCCCAGTTCCACAGAGGGTGAACCATTCCCAGGCCAATCAGTGGATGACATTCTCTTAGTGCTCATTGTTGGTTTAGGGATGTGTATCCTTAATTGGATCAATGATGCAGAAAGGAAAGTTTGTATATTGTGATTAGGAGTGAGGGAGTTTTACATTTAACATTCTCTGTAAGAAATGGTTACAGGTTTTGCTGTTAGATGAAGATATCCATGAATACCAAAATCCTTCCATGGTCCAATCATTTTTTTTATGTCAAGGCTTCCAAGGAGAGGAAGTATGACTGCAGTGAGATGGCAGCAGCCTGCTCCCATGGGGGCAGTATTGGTGTGAAATGTGGCCCACGCTGTCCTCAGTCTGCCTGCATGATCTGAATTAACAGCTCAACTCTTCACCTCTTCCCTTACCTGCCTGTATCTGTGATCTGGAGATTCCTCACAAGAGGGAGTATATGTCTTTACTTTGTGGTTCTAGATTGGGTGAAATGAAACTTCTTGACCAGTAAAAGAAGGTAGGAAGGCCATGCTTGAATTTTTCTTTCTTGTGTCCTTGCTATGAAAATCAGAAATCAAACTGTCTGGAGAAAGACAGAAACTCAGGGAGCACAGTCATTCCCACCTGAGCCTGGACAAAATCACTTCTCTTTCACAGTTGCAAATTTTTTCATTTGCAATTTACATGGAAAAAAACATTTATCGCTTTTGTTTTATTTGCATTTTTGGTTCTGAATGAGGTTGAGGATATTTACTGATTTCTAAATCAATTTTTTTTTTTTTCTGTCAGCCTGCTTTTAATGTGCTTTCTTCATTACCCTCATGGATTCTTCATCTTGTAAGGTATTTGTTTGTTTGCTTGCTTCTTTGTTTGTACTGGAACTATTTTGTCAGCATCACCCATGTATTAGGGATTGTTCTCAGGATCTTCATCTTGTGTTACAACCCCAATCATTTCTGAAATTTTTACTTTGAGGCAAAGTCCTGCTTAGTTGCCAAGTGCCCCAAACTGGCTCAAACTTGTGACCTTCCTGCCTTGGCCCTTAGAGTACTGGAATTACAGATGGGAACCACCATAACCAGCTAACCCTATGGATGTTAAAGATATTAGTCTGTTTTTTCCTGTCATGATGGTTTTATATATATATATATATATATATATATATATATATATATATATATATATATCAGCTCAGCTTGCCCTATGGGTGGGGTTGGCAAAGCATGTGGTGCCAGAGCAGTTGCCTAAGCTTCTTAACTAAGCAGGTGCTTTAGACCACTGAGCCATCTTGCTGGCCCATTACTACATCTTAAACTTTATTTTTGTTGCAAATATTTTAAACTTCAATAAAAATCATCAATATTCTAAATTTTATGTAATATATTAATCTTTTTCTTTTATGGCTCGGTGTTCTATGTCTTATTTTGATATGCCTTCCACATCCAAAGAATGTAAGTTGATTCACTCATCTCTGTTAGCATATTTGTTTTTATTTAAAAAAATGTATCTTTGGGCTGGGCATGGTGGCTCACGCCTGTAATCCCAGCACTTGGGAGGCTGAGGCAGGAGGATTAGTGCGAGTTCAAGACCAGCCTGGGATACAAAAGTGAGCTCTAGGCCAGCCTCAACTGCATAGTGAGACCCTGTCTCAAAAAGAAAAAAAAAAATGTATCTTTGGGACTGGGGAGATAGCTCCATGGCACAAGTGCCTGCCTGGCAAATGCAGGGTCATGAGTTGGAGCTCTAGTCCTGCAAAAGGAAAAAAAAAAAAAAAAAGCCTTAAAAATGTATCTTTGTCTTATGTGGGATTTATTTTGCAAGAAGAAATCAGATAATTTTCTTCTTTATTTAAGAATAACTAGTGCACCTTACCCAGGTTTATTAAACAATCCAGCCTTTCCTCATTAATTATAAATTTTTGCAATTTGTTGGCTTTGTTCCTACAGATTTTCTCTTCTATGCTATTGGTTGTTCAGTTCCTGATACATTAAAATTGGAAACCTCTAACACATTTGAACTTTTCTGGATTTGTCTCTGCAATTGTGCAGGCTGTTCTTGAACATCTATTTCTCCTTAGGATATTTACTGTAGTAGAGTATGTGCCGATAAGCTTCTGGGAGACTGCAGTCATTAGATATGATTAATTATCAGGCAAGGGATTAGAGAATAGCATCAGCACCTGTTCTATTATGATTATCAATGTTTCTTCAATTTGGGGACACATGATAAAAGTTCAAAGAAATAATGTATGGAAAAACTGTAAGGCAAGACCTTAAGGACATTTATATCTTTTATTGTTTTACTTGATCCCTCTGTATTCCCAAATATACAGTCATTTAAATAGTAATAATTTGGTTTCCTTCTATTCAGTATTCTTCTTTTCAATAAGTTTCCTACTTTATTTTCTTGTTTACCTTAACCAGCATTTCTAGAGCAATGGAAGAATTTCTTTTTTTTATGCTTAATTTTAATGGACATTTTGGATATTTCAGCATGGAATGTGACAATGGTTCACATTCTATTATCATTCCATGAAAATCTTTGTTTAAAAATGCCATTTGAATTTGCACTGGCACCTTCACATTTGTGTTCATAAAATTTTATTATTGTATAAAAGTGGAGTTTATAACACGTGTACCAGCCTCATGAGGTGGCATTTGATTTTAATTATGTAATGATTTCATAGACACCAGAAGTAGTATTTCAGCCTAACATAAGGGATTTGATAAGTTCAACATTAAACTGCTTTCTACTTCTGTCTCTGTTGCTTAGTGCAGTTAACACTGAACAAAAATTTGTTTCTTAAAAACACCCTTGGCCAGGCCATGGTGGTGCATGTCTGTAGTCCCAGCACTTGGGAGGCTGAGGCAGGAGGATTGGTGTGAGTTCAGGACCAGCCTGGGCTACAAAAAGTGAACTCAAGGCACCCTGAACTGCATAGCGATACCCTGTCTCAAAAAGATGAAACAACAAAACACACACACAAAATCCCCCCAAAACCAAAAGTCCAGAGACAAACAACACTCTTTTTCAGTATCTGACAAGTCCTGTTGTCTTTTTTCCTGAAAAAGCTTCATCAGAAGAGAGAAAAATTAGCTCTAGTAAATTACAGTTGAAGAAACCTCTAGATTAACTCAAGGGTCTCAGCAGAATTCAACGTTTAAGCTATTTTCACACTTCATGGGCTGTGCCTATTGTTGGTTCTATGCTTGGCTGTTACCAGTATCTTAGGAACATTAACGTACTCCTTCAGCTCACCAGGCTTTACACATGACTTTTTTTTTTTTTTTTTTTTTTTTTTGTCTTAACAGCTGCATCACTTCAAGTTCCAGACAAAGGCCACAAGTTATTAAAATGCAGAAGTTAAGGTAGATTTTAGTGTGGATCTAAAACTAGATGCATACACAAATGAAATAAATACAGAGAAATGATGCCTGGAAAAGTTTCTCCCCACTTCACCCATTCTTTTTTCCCCCCACTCTTGTGGTTATGGTGGTTAAGAGTACAGCTGGGGAGGGAACAGTGGATGCAGAAGGCAACCGACTCCTTGCACGTGTCTGCCCAGACGTGTTGCTCTCTCAGGGATGTGGTGTCTGCTTCTGTCTGAACAGCCAAACGGAGCAATCTCTTATCTTGAATGATGATGAAGAAATAAGTTGGCTGATACAATGTTATCCCACATTTTTTTAAATTTTTTTTTATTTTTGAGACAGGGTCTCACTGTGCAGTTCAGGCTGGCTTTGAGCTCACTTTTGTAGCCCAGGCTGGTCTCGAACTCACAACGATCCTCCTGCCTCAGCCTCCCAAGTGCTGGGATTACAGGCGTGAGCCACCACGCCCAGCTATAAAGACTTTATTATTTTTTTATATATTTTTTTCTTGTTTCAGAACTTTTGTTTGTTTATTTATTTATTTTTATGGCCTGCTCAGCCTGCACTGAGGGCAGGGCTGGCACAGCATGTGGTGCCAGGGATTGAACTGCGGTCCCTGCAGCCACTCAAGCTTTCCCAAGCAGGTGCTTTAGACCACTGAGCCATCCCGCCGGGCCCTTGGCTGATACAATGTTACTCACTCAAGTGTTTGTTCATTTTTGACTGAATTGAGTACCTACTAGATTTTAGATACTATGCTCAGCAAGAGGGCATAAATCCAAGGAAGAACGCAGTGCTCTATGCCAGGATGCTTAAAAGCTCATAAAGAGTCAGGAAAATGAAGAAGTTATGAGTCAGTGTGTTGATAACAGGAATAAGTCTAAGGCTAGTGTTGAAGGACTAAAATGATATTGCAATGCACTGGGAATGACACACACAAAACCTGGTGACTGAGACCCACTGGGACTGATGGTGAGCATGCCAAGAGTTGAAGCAAGGATTAGGTAAGGTGGACCAGACAAAGGCACCTCATGCATGTTCATGGTGTACTTACAGGGACATAGATGCATGCTATTTTACACAGCCAAAAAGACTTTACAGCTGTGAATATGTTAAGAATCTCAAGATGGAGAGATTATCCTTAATTAACAGGGTGAGCACGATGTATTCACAAGCATTCTTATACACAGTAAGAGGACCAGGGTGAGAAGTGGCATTGTAATGAAGGAGGCAGAGTTTAGAATGAAAAACTTTGATAGAATTTGAGCTCATAAATCCAAGTATCTTCTACTAAAAGAAAGATCAAAGATCAAGAAACTGATGAATCTCCAGAAGTAATGTTACCATGCTGATAACCTGGATTTTAGCCTCACGAGACTCATTTTAGAATTATGATTGCCTAATCTGTAGAAGAATAAAATTATGTCATTTTAAGCCACTAAATTTGTGATAATTTGTAGCAGTTGCCAGAAGAAGTACAGTAATACTTTGGTTCACAAATTCTTCAGTTTGCAAACAATTCCATTTACAAGAGTTTGGCAAAATTTTGTTTCTATCTGCAAATTCCATATCAGGTGACAAATATGATCATTATCATCTTCCCCCCACAAATACAAAAGCAGCCATCTTCCCTAAATCATGAGACAAATGAAGTTTGCAAACCAAGGTATTAGTGTGGAAGGTGACATCACCAAAAGCATTTAGGACACAGGTCCACTCAGTGGGGTCAGAGGTAAAGAAAGCTAGTGGCAGGTTAAACAAAAAACTGGTAAGGGCAAAAGTCACAAACTCTGGAGAAAGCGATACCAGATAACAAATGTCCTCAGCCATCAAAGGCTGCCTTGGAGCATGACTGTCTTAGTTACTTTTTACTCATTGTTGGAAGAAATATCCAACACTCAAAATGAAGGAAGGAAAGGTTTATTTATCTCACAGTTACTGGAGGTTTCGGTCCATACTTGGCTGGCTCCAAGGCAGGGAGGCACATGGCAGAGAGCAGCAGTTTATGGCAGTGGAACAGCAACAATATGGTGACAGAGGCAACGGACCAACCAGGGGAGCAGAGAGCAACAGTGTTAGTCTGTCTCTCTGTCTCTCTTTATATTTCATTCAGGGTCTCTGCCTCAGCCCACACCATAATTCCAGAAGTACTCAGACCCATAACCCCATCAGTACTAAAACACATAATCCCAGTGGATCATGAATCAAGTCTCAAACTCTAGAAGCCTCTGCCCCATGATTGCATGAGGCTTTGGGGAGACAATTAGACGTAAACCATAACAATGGTCAAGCCAGGGCCTGGACAAGGAGACGTGTGGACAGCACATGGTGATATCTTTATCACTGGGCCTTGCAGAAATGATCATTTCTGCATAGAATAGGAGCGCACCACCCAGGGAGAAAGTTGTGCAAAGGAATACTTTTTTCTCAGGTTCCATAAAAGTCCGGGACAAAAGATCCTCTTATGCACCCTCTTCCAAGTGAACTAATGGCAACTTTCCATCTTGTCTGCTTCTGCTTTCCCAATAAACAGCTCTGCTCCTCCACTGGCAGTTTCATTCTTCACCTTGAGTCATGAATCCAGTGTTACTGTGACAGTATGAAAGCTCCACTAGCGCAAGAACAGCTGGATTTTGCAACCTTGTCACCAAGTTTAGGCATGCTGCGACCTGATCCACGGGGGGCTGAGGCCAGATACGGTGTGTTTTTGTGTGTCTACTTCTTTTATTTGTTGGAAGCAAATCTTTTTTCCCTTGGTTCTGTCTAAGTGAGCATCAGTCTTATTTTAGCAATAAAAAATGGTGAAACTTGTCTGGAACTTGAGCTTTAGAAATGAAGAGAATCAATAATAATAATCAACCAAGTTAATGAAGTAGTTAATGATGCAAAAGTGGATTTGAGGGCAATAGAAACTCATGGGAGAGATGAACAGGATCACTGGGATATTTTAAATTAATATGGATACTAAGGATCTACACCAGGTCAATTATATCTAATTTCTAGCAGTGGAGACAGAAGATCTCAGCAAGAAAAGAGGTAAGACCTAGGGTGGGAACTAGGCATATATAGAGATTCCCAGGGGCATGTACCAGCAGCCAAATGTTTCCATGTTCCAAGGCATAGAGAATGCACGTTGGAAAAGCCCTCATGGAGCACTCTAAGAGACCCAGTTAATAAGCAGTGTGTGGACTGTGCACACTGGGAGGGCTCTGACGGGACTTCGTGCATTTGTAACATATGCAATGAAGGAAACAACTGCCAAAGATAAGATAAGAAACCTAGACCTCAGGGGAATCCAGAGAAGTCACATTATCCCATTGGTTGGCTCTCTCAGGAGCAGAAATTGGGGTACTTCAACAAGAGAACTTTCTTACAGTGACTTAAACTCTAGAAGCTAGAACTGTGAGCTGCAAGTGCTGGCAGGGCTGGCTCCTTCTAAGAGGTGTCAAGGTTAATTGGCCCAATGATAATTATATCTATCTATCTATCTATCTGTCTATCTATCTATCTATCTATATCTGAGATTTTACCAAAATATAGAGTTAAAACAGGAATGACTAAGTTCATGCGTATATAGGCTCCAATATAACATTCACGACCCCACCTCCTAGCAATCATGTCTTTGTTTAATGTCATTCCCCTTGCATGTGTATGGCCTTTGGGCTGTTTTCAACCTCTAGAATAAAGCCAGGATGCTGAGGTGCTTTCTCTGTGATTATATTACTTATGTCAAACTCTATCTTCTATAGACTCATACTAGCTTTGAAGAAATAAGCAGCCACCTTATAGGAGAGCTTATGAAGATGATGACCTGATGGCAAAGATCTTTAGGCAAAGTGTTGTGAGCCCCGGAAATGAATTCTGCCTATTTGAGTAAACTCAGCCATCACTAACTGAACCCACAGAAGGCAATCAAGCCCTGGCCAACATTTTCATTTGTGTGCTGCTGGGACTCAACTAAACCATGTTCACACTCACTGAGATTGGGATGTGAGAAAAGTGTGATATTTTAAGATGTTAAAAATTCAAGGAGAAGGAGGAGCAGAGGGTAGGACAAAGTTGGGGAAGAAGGAAAGAGGAAGAAGAAAAAGCAGGGCAGGATGAGGAGTGGAAAGAGCAGAAACTGCTATCTTGCTTGCTGTCAAAATCGCTCTTACCACAAGCCTACAATGAAGATGTGTATGACTTTGATAACAATGAAAGATTACACTTTAAAATGAGACTGAATTAACCTTTGGCATATGGGAAGAACCTGACTTAGAAAAGAGAAATCAACAGTTGATGAAAAAACATAAAAATCATTTAATATTAACATGCTGAATTCCTCCACAGTGCAACACACACACACACACACACACACACACACACACACACACACCATGCAGGCTTAAGCACAGTGTCTTAGGCTGGCATGCCACTCATTTGTTAGCTCCCACCAGTTCTTCCAGGTGTCACCCCCAGATACTACTCTGCGGGCTCTGAACCAAGGGTGATAAGTCAGACTGAACTGAGGGTGCTACACTGGGTTGACGCCTACGAACGCCTTTCACTGAACTTGCTGCTGAAGGAAAGCAGGGTCTCTCTGTGAAATACCTTGGCCATCACATTAGGACTCGCTGCTAGCAGGCTATTTTTTAGTGCATCCCATACCTCTGCTTCCACCAAGTGACAGGTAAACTCACTCAAGTCATTTTTATGTGTCCCCAAACTTGCTTAAATCACAATTTATTGTGGTAATTATATAATAAGAGCTGATGAAACATGAGGATATGAAGAAAGACAGCTTTTGCCATATTCATATTTTGAAAGCGTTGAAAAGACTTGATAGTGGTGTATTGGGAGAACACTGCGGACCAGTCGGGGTGGAGGGGTGTCACTGGGGCAGAGCCTGGAAGGCTGCACTGTGTTTGCCCCCACCTCTCCCTTCTCTCTCTGATTCCTGGCTGCCATGGGTCGCCACTGCTTTGCCCTTTTCCTGTTCTCCCAACTCCATGACTTCCAGCGTGCTGCTCCTCTTGCTGGGAAAGGCTTCCTGGCTCTCTAGGGCCCTTCTGACCTATCCCTCACCCCCAGCTGCCCAGAGCATGGTAACTCCATATCCTACTACACCAAGCATGGCCCACTCTATTTTGCTTCTGCTTAGTTCGTTTTCTTTAATGTGTCTTTCATCTGTTTTTGCTCACTTTTGTTCTTCCAGAAGTGAAGCCTCCATTCTGTATTTGAAAATGCCCCACCCTGAAGAAGTGCTCCATGTAATGGACACCTTGAAAACTCCCATTTCATGTCTGCCTAGCACAATATAAAGGAGTGTAGAGAAGATTCTTAACAAATTTCTATTAACTATTTAACTGATAAAAGATTTCTCTGAAAACCCAAGCCCACAGAATAACATAAAATGAGCTCACAATATTTCCAATGAGTGAGAGCTGTGGTCTATCCTGGGTATCTCTTTTATCTGTAGCTTTTATAGATGACAGTACAGCCAAAGCATTTAATTAAATATCATTTATTTAAATACAAGATGGCCACATATATCATCTACTTACATACTTAGCAGCTCTACAAAATATAAGTAATGCATATAAAAAGTACACAATTAAATCCAACACCTTCACTGTAGTGAATGATGTGCATTTTTGAGGATAATTCACCAAACCAATGAACTGGAAAAAATGTCTTCGAAACTGTAAAATTTCCAGGTTCCTACCACCTATTTCCACCACCATCTCGGTCAGTTCCAAGGTCGGTAGTACTCTACAAAAGCTAAGAAACAACTGGGATTTTCTGAGGCAAATTTATCTGGAACCATGCTAAAGAGCTACACAAAGGTTGCAGAAAATCAATTGCGTAATCCGAGGCCCATGGAGCCAGGCATGGCTGTTGGCCCCAATTAGCTGCCTGTCTCTTAGTTATCTCTTTAGTTCGTGCTACATGGAACTGGCAGTTGACATATCTTACTTATCCATTGTCTCTACCAGGAGTTTTTCTTTCATAAAGAAATTCAAGTGAGGACTGAGCAGAATGAATTGGCAAACCTAGTATTACTGTTTCTGGGTACAAAAATCAAGCATTAGCAGCCATTAAAATTATATGAGTGTAATATGTGAATTTAAAATGCTTCCAATAACAGACATTTATATACTAAATTCAAATTATAACAAGTGCCACACAGCATAGAACATTTTAGACCTGAAGAAGGACGTGGATAATCTCTAGAACTAGTTTTCCATTTTTTGAGAGATAATTTACATTAGAGATACAAAGACATTTGAGTAACTAACCTGTCACCTCTATGTCGCCACTTTCTTATAAGCCAAATATAATGTTATAAATCCCTCAAAGAACCCCTATGCTGTAAGTGTCAAAGACCTTGGTTAGGCATAAGATTTTGTGTGACTTTCTTTTCCAGACTTGGCTCTCATTTAGTCAGTGCACTAAAAAAAAAAAAAAAAATCTATCGATATAGTGGAAATATCTTTGGCTCCTTATATTCCAGGCAGATTCCATCTTCCCTCCATGAAAATTCTTATTTTGTGGTATTATTTTCTGTCTTCAACAGGGTACAAATCAACATACCCCGTTATAAAATTTTACATTACAATAATTTATGTATAAATTGACCTTTGTGTTAGATTGCATTTTATGAGGTGGAGTTCTATGGTTATGTGTTGTCAAATTTTGTATATCTAACACCATGATTAGCATACAGCAGGCTTTCAGTGTTTGTGAAGGAGATAAGAATATTTGTAGAAGTGCTGTGAAAAATCAAAAAGAACTAAGCAAACCTAAATAACTATAGTATTGTATTCCTTACCACCATTTCAGATCAAAACACTTGGGAAGTTAAACATTCATTTGAAGAATAAAATGTTCTGATTATGGCTAGTCCTTACTGCAATAGATAGGGTCCACTAGTCTTCTGTGAAAACTTTTTTCACAGGTAGCACAAGACAAACACAAAAATATTTTTAAAAATTAAAATTACGAAATAAAACCAAAAGAAGAAAATTTAATACATAAACAACAATAGATAACCAAATAAATCCCTGAACCCATCTTTCTTTCCGAGCCACCTCTGCCCTGTGCGATCCTGGGGACAGGAAACCCAAGGGAGAGAGTTGATCAAGTGTCCTGACCTGGCTTACTTGTCAGATGTCCCACTATTCAGGGCCAGTGACAATGTTCTTCTTCAATCCTGGATAAATGTATTTGGGATAGCAGTGAAGAATCCTGGTTTTCATAGCTAGCAACACAAATTCTGGGCTTCTAATTGTTTGACCTCCTGACATTATTTTCATAAAACGAAATCAAATTGGCTTGATTGTCCTTTCTGATCCTTTCCTCTTCTTGATATGACTGGCCATTGCTCCTCAGATCCATCCGTCTGTTTATCCCCTCACCTTTCTTTCTCACAGCAATTTTAACTGGTGTAATAACTGACCTGTGTCCCTATTTACATGGGGCAATCTCAGTTTATGCTTATTCCTCTGGGGTCATTCTTATAACTTTCCCTTTTAGTTTCCACCCAATTACTTGTGGAACTAAAAACTGGGACACACTGCAGGCAATAAAAGGCTCATCTATCGAGGGACAGCAATCTGACTCTGGGCAGGGTCTAATTCTCACTTAATGGACCACTTCGGCAAATTTCTTAAGCCCTCAGGGTCAATTTAATTATCTACTAAAAAGGAAATAGTAATGATGCTTCTAATGCATACATACCGGGATTATTGTGAGGATAAAATGATATGAAGCATCTAGTACACTTGGCACAGTGGTGGATATGAACGAAGTTTTCATAACAATAACTGTCATTCGCATCTCCATCCCTTCTTTCCTTTAATCCCTTCCTGTTTTCCCCATTGCTCTGTCCTCCTTCAGCTTTTGTTTTAGTTACTTCTGATTTTTTAAAACTTTACATAGTGAATTCACTGGGTCCCATGAAGCTACATGACCAAATCAACATGGCAGAAGCAGAATGCTCTCCCTCGTGTTGCAGGTAACTGAAGCAGGAGGCCAAAGCACTGTCGTTGGGTAGCATTAATCTTGCCTTCTTTGTATTCAGAAGCAGAATAAGAACTGTAGACTTTGCTCCCAGCCATTACCATCAGTCATAATAGGGACTGTCTTCAGTGTCCTTTAGTTTACTGATATTTGTAAAAGCTGGACATGGTGACATAAGCTTCTTCCTGATTTTGCCTCAGAGAAGTGAGGATGGGCTGTCCCTGAACACCTGGGTTCAGCATCAGCATTCCTGATTGGTGAGGAGATGGTCGGAGCACCGTGCTGTCTGTGGTTCCAGGACTAGGCAGCAAGTCTTGGTACACATGAGAACCACTTCTGACACCCTCCCTGCAGTCTGGAGCCCAGAAAGAGGGGTGCATAGAGCCGTTGCATGCACTGACATTTCCAGCAGGACACCCAAAAGATAAATCTTTGTTGAGAGTTTCTGAGGCGATAACTGGAATCTGGGATGGCCAGTTGGGTCCATGTCTGCTCCCTGTAGGTTCATCCTTCTCAGACTCCTCTAGTTGTGGAGAATGAGTGTCTTGCAGAAAGTTTTCCATTTCATCTCTAGATTGAATGTCATCGACTTTATGAATCTGACAGTCCAAAAAACTTTCAGGATTAAAACTCACTTTAAAATTCTGCAAAGAATGAGAGGAGAGAGAGAGAGAGAGAGAGGGAGAGAGAGAGAGAGAGAGAGAGAGAGAGAGAGAGAGAGGGAGAGGGAGAGAGAGAGATTAACATGACACCAGAGACATGGGGCAATGAGCACTCAGTTCAGGTATAGACAGGTAGAGATATAATGAACCTTCTGGCCAGGATTTAGCAGGGAATGTCAGAATTGCTCATATCCTTTGACGTCTAGAGGTACTATGACCTTTCAGGGTTTGAAATGATCACTTGATGGGTAACCCAGCCGTGAAACCTAGAAACCCTGAGACCTGCATTTCATTTTAGTTCCTTACTTATAGGGACTTATAGCTAGAGTCTTACACCCCCTTAGTGAGGGTTGCATACAAGATCAGACATTGGGCTACAGCTATTCCTTGTCCTGGAATATAATTCTTAGCTGCTGGGATGGTACTACCATGGCACTTCATGAAGTACCAGACACACTTACTTTTTCTGGTTTCTTACACAACTGTTCCAGAGTTTTCTTATGATCAGGAAGACTTGGCCATACAATAGGCTTAATCCTGAAATCAGAGGACATTGATAGATAAAGTGGCTGGTGGAAAGAATAGGCATGATAGATATTTCTACTTATTCTGAGCTACTAACCACAACTAATGAGTGACCATGGGCTGGGGATGTACTTTCTTTGTGCCTCAGTACACTACAATTCTGAGGAGGGGTAGACCAGAGGACATTGTTATTAATGTGCTCAGCAAAAAGGATCCTGCAGTGATACACCTGGGAAGAAGCTCCCAGAGGGAAAGAACAATGATGCTGCACCGAGATTATTTTGGTGTAGCTTTAAAAGTAAAATTTGACCTGGTCATCCACTCCCAATACAGACGCTGGCATCTGCCCCCCCCCCCTTGTTTTTTTTACTGACTGTACTCCTTTGCTCTGTTTTTGGTAGAAGTGGTGAACACGTTCTAAGTTATTCAGGGAAATTGCTTTAAAGCAATACTTTTGAAATCGATGATTTGCAATCCTGGATACATGGCCTATGCTGAAGACATGTTTTTATATTAAATAATTTAACTGCTGTGATTTTTATTTTTGGAATAAGGCCTGCCTTATGTTCACTTTATGCATTTTGGCCTCTTACGAAATTAGTTGTGAAATTTCATTGGCAGTGGAGAATGGGGAGGGATGAGCACCATAATTTCTAACTATCTTTTGCAAAGCTTTCATCAATAATCAGTACTTGGGGCTCAAGATTTCACTAGCTGGGATTCCAAATACAAATACCCCCTAGATTATTTTTAAAATGTCACCTTTTTTTCCATAATGCACAGGCTAAGATGACCAATAGAACCACAGAAATAAAGCTGGTAACGCTGATAGTTAGTAAAACAGGATTCATCTCTTCTGAAATACAGGCATAGATTGTGATTAACATTCAGTAAATATAAGTTGGGTAGACTTTCAGAAAACATTGAGTTTATTTAGTAACATGGTATCTTTTGTCATTTCTTATTTTGTTAGGATTTTTTGTGTCAGGATTTCACTGTGGTGGAACCCATGGCCTCAAACTCACAGTGATCCTACTGCCACCACCTTCAGGGTTCTGTAGTTAAAGGCGTGGGCCACTATACCTGGCATCTTCTGTTATTTCTTGAAGGTTTTCTTTAGTAAACAAGAAGATCTGCATGGTTTAAGTGACAATGATTTGGACAACTAGGCCTAGAACATCAGCTACTTGAAATGCAGAAGTAATCAAACATCAAAGACATCCCCAGTCCCTTCTCAACTCCTTCCACCAATGGAAAGAGTCAAAGTAGGGCTGATAAAGTAAATTTTCACCTTAAGGTCATAAGAAGTGCCAGGATGAGAATGGGAAGTTGGCACGGGGTGCTGGTGGTACTGCTTTCCCAACCCGCCAAAGGGAAGTCTATGTTGGATTCTTTGAGGGAAGCTTTCTGGATTTTCTGGTTAGTATTATTTTGTAATCCTGAGGACATATTTGTAATTTTGGAAAAAGAGATGTAGGGCTGCCATGCTGGCTTGCACACATGCCATCATAGAAGATATTCCCTGGGGGATTTTAAAGGGACCAGCTATTGGCATCTGTCTAAATTGGCAAATAGAGAGTAGTCAAGGGCATTTTGATAGTTAGCAACTCCCTGGACCACTTGAGGCAGTGCCACTAAGACAACCAGATCAGTTATTAGCTAATAAGGATTGCTGCTCTCGCTCCTTATAAAGAAAGATATAAAGAGCAACTATAAGGGGCAAAGCATTCTCCACAGGGCTTCCTAGCCAGCAGGCTCATTGCATCAATCTCCCCCTCGCCTTATATTTCACACTTTGATGCTCAATGCTTTATGAGAGGAAGGCAGGTTTTCCACAGCCGTTGCTCACCTTCACTGCTGATGTCTGGTGTTTTGAAGTGGGAACTTGGACTCCATTCACTCCAGAAGCCTTTGTAGTAGTCACTGTGAGGAATGGACCGGACTTTAATCTCATACGTTGCATCAGATTGCAGCTTTCTCTGTGGGAGTGTCAGCCTTGTGCTGGTTATGTTCATATGCTGAGGGGTAAAACATTCTATCAGGTATATGAAAAGAAGTGTTGCTCAGATCTCTAGAATCAGCTTAAGGCGAACTCTTTTAGAATTGTAGGCATCTTCCTGAGGTTCTCTCATATTTGTTAAACTAAGGAAACCAAGATGTAGAGGCCTATGGCAGGGGCTAGACACTCAATTTACTTTTTTTCCCAGACAATATATTGTCCTACAGGCAGTTACTAAACATATTTTCTTTCTTCATTATGCTTACTGCTCCATTAGTGCAATTTTCAGATGAATAATGGGAAGAGTAAAATCAAGATCATCTAGCCTAGAGGCTGGGGAGATAGCTCAATAGAATAAGCACCTGCCTGGCAAGTGCATAGTAAAAAAAGTCATCTAGCAAAAGAACAAGGAGCAAATTCCCTGAGCTCATAAATGATGCCATGAAGCTGGGCGTGGTGGCTCACGCCTGTAATCCCAGCACTCGGGAGGCTGAGGCAGGAGGATTGGTGTGAGTTCGAGACCAGCCTGGGCTACAAAAGTGAGCTCAAGGCCAGCCTGAACTGCATAGCGAGACCCCGTCTCAAAAAGACAATAAATAAATAAATAAATAAATAAATAAATAAATAAATGATGCCATGAGTGGCCAAAGAGAGCTGTCATAGTGTAAATTTTATTCACTTGAGTTGCACTGTTTTGCTTCAGAAGGCTAGAAATAACCCCCAGGATTTTTTCTTCCTTCCTATCCTTAAATTCTTTAGTTTCTCTCCCCTTTCACATGCCAAAAGGAAATGAAAGTATAGATTAAGCAGCAAAAGTAATTTCTCCCCAGAAAAATGTCATTCTACACTGTGAATGGCAATGTACACATAGCATTTCCTCGAACACTATGCATTATCCTTAAGGAAAAAATAAGAATGTAAATTCCTATCAATTTGATGAAGGAAAGGCCAGTAGGGTATTCCCTATTATCATTTACATTTATTGGTTTTTATATATATTTAATGAATTTCTGTCTTGCTCATAAAATATTTCCATATTTTATTTTTTTTATTAGAGCATTTATCTTTCTTAATAATTCATTAAAGCTCTTTATATAGATATTGGCCATTTATTAACTGAATATATGGCAATTTGATCTTAACTTTTAATTTACCTTATAATTTTGTCTGTCTTCTGTGTTGGCGCAGATAGGCATATGGCAGGGCTAGACACTCAATTTACCATTTTTTCAGACAATATATTGTTGTACAGGCATTTACTAAGAATATTTTCTTTCATAATCATGCTTGCTTTTCCATTAGTGCAATTTTCAGATGAATAATGTGAAAAGTAGGATCAAAATCATCTAGCCTAGGGGGCGGGGAGATAGCGCCATAGAATAAGCATCTGCTTGGCATGTGCAGGGTCTTGAGTTCAATCTCAAGTACTGCAAAAAAAAAAAAAAAAAAAAAACCTAGCCTGTGCATGTGTAGAGAAAGAGGGAGTGCACACTTTGGGGGTGGGCCTTGCATTTCTGTAAGTAATGGACTGAAAACAATTAAGAGAATTTCTGGTCTGATCAAGGAAGGTAGTGGACATTGTGTAAGCTTTGAGAAAAAGAATCGTGGCATATTTTCTTTCCCTGTGGTACAGAAGGGGCAAAAGTTAGGTCAGCATTTCAGAAGAAATCAGATAACGTCAGATAGTTCACTGTATTCCTACCACCTCCCTGAAAATAGTAGAAACAGTCAGGTTATTTCAGACTCAGAACATCTTAAAGGAATTAACTGAATAAACATCCAAACTATGAAGAATAGACATTAAATTGTTACTTTAGTGACTAAACCTTCTGACTTTAAAGTAAAAACAAAGCATGGAAAGACCTTCTGTATCCTCTTCTGAGCTCATGTTATTCGCATAAATCCCTAACCAAAAGTGTAGATAATTCTTGGTGACACTGTCCAGAAATATTGTTTGTCTGGTTCACCTAAGAATGTGATACTAGACATAACACTTTTTGAGGATCACTTTGGTCTCAATCTATGTTGATCAGTTAAGTTAGAAACATTATAAGAGAAACAGTAGAAGAAGGGAGAAAAAGTCAGGTCTAGGGCAGGACGGGCCAAGGAAGGTGCAGGTTGTATGCGGCCCGAAGCTACTTCGACAGTGGGAACGTATTTCAGTAAAGTAGATAGTCTGAAAAGAATTTGTTAAATTTTCCAAGGTAAATGCAATTCTAGGACAATAAAATGCATAGTGTTAAGAAGGTTTTAGCCGGGCGTGGTGGCTCACGTCTGTAATCCCAGCACTCGGGAGGCTGAGGCAGGAGGATTGGTGCGAGTTCGAGACCAGCCTGGGCTACAAAAGTGAGCTCAAGGCCAACCTCAACTGCATAGTGAGACCCTGTCTCAAAAAGACCAAAAAAAAAAAAAAAAAAAGAAGGTTTTGATTTATGGACACGGCTGGTCTACCTACCGCCCAGTTGTTTCCATCTTTTTCCTGGCAGTAGGCAACATCATGCATTAATTGTTTTACATATTTCTTTTGCAAGTGTGATGTATTAAATGTCACTTCAAAGTCATTTGCTCTTGGGCGATAGGTAACTTGTAAGTCAAAAGGAGCCTCAGGTTTAACTGCAAAGGAATAAGAAATCATGCCTTTATAAGCCATCAAGGAAATAACTACAATTTTTAAAGTCCATCTACTTGGCAAATGATTCCTGTACTTTATGTGTCAGCAGCTGGCTTCCTAAATCAAAAACCCATTTCTTCTTTTTCTTGGGTTCAAAGGCAGACCATGGTTCCCAGCCTCCCTTGCAGCTAGTGTGGTCTTTTGATTCATGTGAGCATAAGTGACTAGCCCAGCTTGAGCTTAGCCCAGCTAGAGTTTGTCCCAGAGTTCTTCCTCAGGTAAGCGACTCCCCCTCTCAGTCCCCTTCCACCACTTGATCTCATATGCTGGATAGCACAGTCAGAGGATAGAAGGTCCCCTCATTTTTCTTAGAGAAACACCACCTGTAAGTTAGGAATGATCATTTTCACTCTTATGTGAGTGAGCAAGGAATAAACTGAGAGTGTCAGATATCACAAATTGATGGGACTATTTCTTATTGCAGCTAATATTAATTTTATACTAAAATACATTCTCTGTGTCTGTAATACTAGAGAATTTTTAACAACTACCCCAAAGCAATATCATGTAAATTTGAGTTTTCATTCTTCCCAAAGCCTAGGCACTGTCTGGGAATGTTCCACCTCTTGGTACATGCATGGGGAAAGGTCTACATCCAGGGCCTAGCTCATGACTTCTCCAGCGGCCTCAGGTTTTCTCCTCTGTCAGTCTCTAGCACCTGAACTGTGAACTCCTTGTGGGACTCTTGCTCCTCTTTATCTGTCTCACAAAGTTACTACAATGATCCAGTGTGTCTGGTAAGATATCCTGCTGGAGGAATATTAGTTTTTCAGGCAGAACAGATAGAATGATGTTAGGATACCTCCCTACCTTTAACTTAAGATTTCTTGTTCTCTTGTCCACTGCTTTTTAAGCATGGCCTGGGGAATTTGTCATGTAGGGAAGCGGCATGACTGATCTTGGGCCCTCTTGCTAAGAAATTGTGTATTCGTTCAGCGACTTGCACTTAATAAACTGAGCTGAATTCTAAGCAGTTTAAACTGGGCTTCAGACTGAAGCAAATGAAAACCTCCCAGGGGAGTTTGACCCAAAATAGAAGTATCATATTCACTTGTGGCATTGTGGTCAGTACCTATTTTTCTTTTCACAGCTCTGGATACTAAAATAGGAATGGCTTTTTCTTTGTTCTTGAATTTCCTGAAAAGGTGTACTTTATACTTTTGTATCCTTAGAATTACTGTTAAAAACTGAGGATGACGTAGACTTGAAGGAAGCAGGATGAAAGATGGTGGGTGGGAAGAAGTAGCCCAACAGAAAATCCTGGTGACTGCTTTAGCCCTCTCCTCCTTTCAGGTTCATGGCAAAAGCTCTGAGACTAGTCTCCTGCTTGTCCCCATTTTCCAAGGACTCTCAATAATAATGGAGGAACTCAGGGAAGAACAGAGCACATACTGACTAGGCACCAACCAACCACAGAGTGCTTTGCTCATGTTGATTTCAAATGGTAGTCATTCAGCATCTGACTACCCTGATGAGGAAAATGAGTTTTAATTAATCGAGGTTAATTAACCTCTATTCTGGTCCCTGGAAAATGGTGTAACAAGACTGAGTTTGATTTGATCTCTTTCTCATTCTCACCCGTTTTCAATTAGCTTAGAAATTTTCAGCCCGCTATTTCATGCTGGCTTGTCCAGAGCTTTCCAGACAATGCTGTGCAGAGGCCAAACGTAGCTGCACAGATTAGGAAAAGTGGTTTGTTCTTTAACTATATTTTTAAAAGTTAATATGTTCTTATGCGGTCCAAACAATCATATATATCTTCTCAACCAGTTGGAAGTTCTGTAGCCTTGCTGAGTAAGGGTAGGGGTACAGGAGCAAGGGGAGAAAGGGAGAGAGCATTTGGTTGCAAGGGAGCTCTGGTCTTTGGGTTCAACCAGTAACATTCAGTTTAAATTCAGTTCAGTGGTAAATCCATGAGTAAATTATTGCAGTGGCAGCTAGGATAAGATTCTGCTTGCCCTAAAATGCTTTTCAAAGCCCAACAAGCTCAGCAAAATCATTACACAGGACCTAAGTTATCTGCAGTGTTTATGTTCTGTCTGTCTGCTGTCCCTCAGAGGAGATGTGTGAAGCTCACAGTCTGCCAGTGGGTGCAGAAAGTAGATCTCTAAGAGCATCTAGAACATGAGATCTAGGGATGCGGATGTAGCAGGGTGTCATCTGAAGCCTTTGGTATGTTGTGTTTATATGCATAAAGGAACTTGTGCGTTGCTGCAGGTTTATGTAAGAATGAACTCTGCCCTGATACTGCAGCAAACTCTCAAAGGATAATGTAGCTCTGCCTTCCCTCAGAAATAATGAATATACATTTCAAATGTAATATTAAGTAAGAAATAAGTACGATGCTTTCCTGCAGTGCATAAACTAACCATCCATAAAAGGCTGGCTCCAAATAATCAAACCCAGATTTCTCACACCTCAGACTGTGCTGTCCAATGGTTGCCACCCTCATCCTGGACAATACTCACACCGGTATGGCCATGTTGCCAAGTGTTTCTCTTCAATTACATTTGCTTTTATTCCAAGATAAACATTTGCTAATAGAACTTCTGTTTTATTTTTTATTTTCCAAATTTTAAGTATATGTGTGCCTGGGGAGGTCGGGTGTGTATGTTACTGAGAATTAAACTCAGGGCCTTTGCATAATCTCAGCTATAGTGTTTACCAATTTGGTCAAATTGCAATCTAAAGATTTTCTAAAGATATGCTTGAAATTTAAATCAGTTGGCTTTGAGTGGAGCAGATCACCTATGTGGTAGGTACCATTATAATAAAGGAAGTGGTTCCTGGAAGAAATGAGTTTGTTTCAAGTAAACAAAGCGGTTTCCTTGAGCTTGAGCTTCTTACTCAGAGGAATTTAGATTCAAGGATACAACATTCATCCTTGTCTGAATCTTTAGACTTCTGGTTTACTATACAGTCTAAATTGGCAACCTCCCCCCAAAAGTAAAAAAGTAAATCAATCAATTATCTATCTATCTATCTATCTATCTATCTATCTATCTATCTATCTACCTTTTGTCTATTATATGTGTATCTATGATCTATGACCTTCATCCCTTCTTCCTATTGATTTCTTTTCCTCTGGAAAAACCCTAATACAGAAAGCATATATGCTTTCAGATATGGCTTGGTAATTTAGCTAATGGGTCTTACTGTTTTAAAAGACTACAATGAATTCAGGAGAAGGCAGTGGGAAGAGGAAAGGACATGTGTCAGTGGATGATAAGAGACTTAGCTCAGCTAAATACTTCATATTGATTTGCTCTTTTCTTGATCTGTAGGTGTAAAACCCTATTTCAAAGCTCAGTTCAAAGATCTTTATAATTAGTTCACCATAAGAATTGGTGCTTCTAAGTGTTAGGTTTTTCATTTATTTAAAAATTGTCTTTGAGAAATTACTATTATCTGTTGTAGATTGCTAACAAAATTTGCCAATTCTTAACACAAAATAAATTCACACAGTTTCTGCAGATATTGAAAAGTGACAATTATGTTCATGAACAACTTCTTACCTATGTGGACTATTTCCATTTTTTTACAGGCTAGATTCTCTTCTTTAAGTTTCACACATATCTTGCTTTTACCAATCATTAAGAATTTCTTTGTCTTGATGAAATATTTCTCATCTTGCAGTTTATTAAAATTCATGCAATCTATCCCTACAAGGCCATCACTGTAGAAACAAAAGGAAATGTGTTGACTCAGGTAACATTTCTAAACATAATGGAATAAAATAGTAGTATACTGTAGTTATATAACTTTAACTTTGGTGTTTTTAGGTAGGGCATATGTGGGTGCAGGTTAATAGGGGAATAGAATGAATTAAAATAATGTGGCTTCCTGCTGCCCTTTTACTTCATGTTGATTTACTCCCACATTCAATACAAGTATACCTGAAATAGGCAAAGGGGGAAAATTTCTTTGCTTTTATAATTTATTGTAGAAAAAAGATTATTTAAGTAGCAAGGTAATTGCTCTTTTGTTGTCCTACAGGAATAAATGAAAGAAAGACTATAAGGAAACTTTGACCACACCCAAAACCAGACTGGTGGGTGTGTAAGGAGGCACTTTCAGCCTGTGCCTTCTGCGTCACTGGAACTCCTTCCTCGACCTGACCCTGGGCAGGCAGCCTGCAGGCAGGAACTCTTGGTTTGCCCTTCAGCCCCTGCCACCAGAACTCCTTCCGCTACCCAGCCCTGGACCAGCGAGCATGCAGGTAGGCATTCTTGGCCTGCACCTCCCATACCACTAGAACTCCTTCAACGACCTGACCCTGGGACTGGTGAGTGCATAGGTAGGAACTCTTGACCTACACCCCTGGAACTTGTTCCCTGCCCAGAACCCAGCTCTGGCATCTGCTATGGAACTGTGCAACAAAATTCTCTGTGGAGAGGCTGGGTGTCAGACCCTCCCAGCTAATCCAGGAGCTGAACATCTTGCCAGAGGAGCATGGCAGGCTCACTTTCATGAGATGCAGTAGAAACAAGCTGAGCACAGCAGTGAGACTGAGCCAGGCACATCTGGACAATATCAAACTTGGTAGATCCAGACCCAAATTTCAATAGGCACTAAAGGCTTGACTACACCAAGGTTCTACACCAAAGGTCAGAGGACACTGCTATAAAAAATGGCAAAGAGGAGCAAGATGAAATCTTATGCTTTGAGTTCACCCAGAACAAATGCAGGAGACACTAGCATAGAAGAAAATAGAAATCACATAGCTGAAATCTCTGACTTAATAACACCTGAAGTAAAGAAATAAATGCAGACTCATATAGAGGAACTCAGATCAGAAATAACCTCTGGAATACAAAAAGACATCTCTAAATTAAAAGTGTCTAAAGTAAAAAACCAAACCAACCAACCAACCAACCAAACAAAAAACTACAGCAAAGTATAGAGCAAATCAGAGTAGAAATAAACTCTGAAGTAAAAAAAAAAAAAAAAAAAAAAAAAAAAAAAAAAAAAAAAAAAAAAAAAAAAAAAAAAAAGTAAAAAAGAAAAAAAAAAAAAAAAAAAAAAAAAAAAAAAAAAAAAAAAAAAAAAAAAAA